>JARJEC010059024.1:0-11247 GCA_030264575.1 Tachinus sp. AB-2021 | reverse complement strand
TTTGTAAATTTTAATATTTACAATCGGATGTTTATATGTTGCAAGAATGCTTTTACACACCTCGTCTACGATGATTTACGCTATTCGGCGTTAATTGCCAGAAAATCTTGTTTACATAATTTTTACCACATGTTGTTGGTGTATGTACGGACACACCACACGAATATTTTCATACATAATTATGAACGATTTTAATTGAAAATTAGCTGGTAATAGTTTCCGGTCTACTTCGTGGGAATAACGATTGGGTATATATGCCTTGGATATGTGTGCAATTTAGGGAGCGGTTTGGTTTACAGTCCACGGGAGGACAAGGATAGTATTAATTACCTTAGGATTAATACGTATTGATCGGATCCGAACATCTCCCCGAACTCTGCGTCTGATTTTAATTAGCCGATAATTAGGGAAATAATATTTCACGTTTGTTTTCATTCCCGAAATATATTGGGAGGATTTTTACTGGGCCATGCATCATCTCAGCAGGCGCCAGTGTGGAATGTCACCCTGTGGAAGATCGATGGTAGCGTTTCAATTTTATATATAATTACAAGGACCTGGGATGAAAAAAAAACAGTATTCCGCTATTATAGTTGAACGCGCTCCCGACACACGGGGTTAGAGGATCCTTACACTACATTTATCAAACTTAAAGTGCCATACGAAAGTTGTGTCGTTGCTGCCGGATTAAAGAGGAAGTTTTTAATTTTTATATTTCACATTTTAAAGGGCGATAATATTTTGAAAGCATGCGAAATTTTATAATTTTAACGTGATATTTAACCAGTTATCTCGCAATTCAAACCAACATAGCACGAAATTTTACAAAATTGTAGCATTTTTAGACAATACAGGCAAATAATAAATAAAATAAAAAAGTTTGCTTGGATCACACAGCAGAAATAAAACTTTTATTCCCATTTTTATTAAAAAATGCAAGTGTGCTTGGACCACACAGGTAGAGTTAAATTTTGATTAATATTTTTATAAAAAAGTATTATTTGCGGAAATAAACCCGGAACTCCTCCGAGGTCCCGTTATACATTTTTAAATGAGCATCAAAGAAAATTAATTAAACCTGTCAAATTGATGTTGCTCCATCTCCATTCCACCGATCGATTTTACATCTTCTTTTTCTTTTGCTTCAAAGTTTTATTTTTAACGCAATTGAGATAGATTCTCGTGACAATAAATTTGACCTTGAAAATAATCTCATAAAAATTTAACTTTAAAACTAAAAATGTGGCTTTATCAATGTATTTTAAAGTTATCTAAAGGTAACTTTAATTAATAAAAAAGAATTAAATAAATCCCACTTGAAGTATTTTCAATGTTTAAAAATTTATCATGAAATTCAGTTTGTAGAGAAAGAAGTTTTATAACCTGTTTTTAAAAATTAAATCTCAATTAGATTTTTTAGGTGAATTTTACCGGCAGTTTTTTTCTTTAATACCGGTCTTATCTCAAATTGGTTATTTTTAAAATTATAAATCATGAAAAGTCACATGTCCAGCAAACAATTTTATATAATCGCGTAACTAAATCTAAAATATTTGTACTAGATTTATATAAGCATGACTGTACATACTTATATTATTTTACATTTTTTTTTAATTTGTAACTAAAAATTCCAATTGCTGCAATTTATGCTGTTCCATAAAATTTGTGTTTCTATTCTTTTTGTTTTTTCTATTCTTTTTGTTTTTTCAGAACAAAATATATTGTTTTTTGCCAACTGTTATTTTCAATTTTTTCATTAATAATTTTGTTTAGTTTGTTTCTTTTTTAAATTTTTATTTGTTAATTTTCCTATTTTCTTTTTTTAAATTATTTTCGTTATTAGTTTCTTTATTGTCTATTTGTTTATTTGTTTATTTTTTTTATTTGTCTAATTTGTTTTAAATTTATTATCTTTGTTTGATGTAATTTTTTTTTGTTTAATTAATTTTTTTATAAATTTGAGATACTGCAAAATGACTACCATATTCTATGTAAGACCGTTAAGCGGTGCTTAAAACATTTTTGAAAGTTGTATAACACTTAAACGCAACGCAACCCATGATTTTTGAAATGTTAAATGTTAAAAAACCATATTTTTAGATTTGTACTTAAGCTCAATTTAATTCTTTACTACTTACATTTCTTCAGTTTCTTTTATTTGATATGTTCGTTTATTTTTTATTTATTAATAATAATAATAACCATAATATTTATTTACGGTTTTAACTTTAAATATTGCATAATGCATTACAATGCATAAATTCGAAACTATCTATAATAACTAAAAAAACAAACTACCACTGACATATTCTAGCAATTTTATTGAAACATGGCATGATCATAAAAAATACCAAAATTTTGTTTTTTTTCTCTCTTAATATTTTTAACTTATTTTCATTAAAATGCCATTTTGATATACTGACTAAAGATTTATCAAAGACATTTCTGGCTTAATATTTACAAATGATAGATTATTTTGTGTTTACTTTTTGAATTTTTTATTTAATTTATTTTCGTTTATTTGTTTTATTTATTTATTTTGTATATTTTTTGCATACATTTTTGTTTAATTCATTCATACGTTTTGTATCTTTGAAAATGATTGTTTGTATCATATTTTGAATTTTTTTATTTGATTCTATTATTTTGTTTTCTTTTTTCATTTACCCCGTCATTTTATTTTTTGTTTGATTTGTTTTTTTTAAAATTCTATATCATTTTTTTATTATCTTTCATTTATTGTTTCCATTACATTTTTTGTAATTTGTTTTTTGTTGTTTTTTGCATTTATTTTGTTTATGCTTTATTAAATTCATCATTTAGTAGCTTTTTGTTAAGTTTCTTTAAAAAAAATGAAATTAACAGAAAATTTAAAATTTATTTTAGTTGAAATTGAATAAAATTTGCAAAAAAATCTTTTAAACCATGCTTTAAAAGTAGATTTTTTTGTTAAAAATAATTTATTATACCTACAAAAAATATATTTAGTTTTTTTTAAATAAAAAATATTGAACTTTTAGCGGATTTTTGTTGGTTAAAATTTACACAAAAATATTTTAAAGAATACATACTTTCAAAATAATCAATATTATAATTTGATCTGAAATAAAAATTTATAATAAAATTAAAAATAAACGAATTTTTCGAAATTAAAATGCATCTGATGCAGCACAAGAAACCCAAGAACCTTTACATCTTTGCTCAATTAAATTAAAGAATGGATTTTGTTTCTAAAAATTATCAAGAATACAAAAAAAGATATAATATAGGCAAGTGCGTGGTTATGTGCTCGTCTTGTAAAGGATTTAGGATGCTAGACTAGGCTTACTAGACCAATATATTTTACAAGCAACCCGTTTCACAATGCTAAAATAGTAAGTCACTAAGGTGCACTGATGAGCTTTTATTATTGCCAAACAATTGTTTGCATTTGATTGTTGCCACTTTTGTTACAACCAATTTTCAATTAGGTTATTAATTTTAACCTTTTGATTTTATTGCCAGATTGGCGTTGATACAGGTGGCATATACATTGTATTGTTGTTCTAGATAGTCTAGTATCTTATATTGTTTACAAGAATGGCATATAACCACTCACTTTGGCTTTATTAGTACTTGCGGTGGTCCTAAACACACCTCAATTATTCTTTTCATCTATTACTTCAATACGATGCGGAAATTATTACGGTGCACTGATGAGCTTTTATGAAGAGTGACAAATTGTCTGCATTCAAAAAGATATACTTTGTAAAATGAAAAATTCAAAAAGTTTTTGAAGACAAAAATATTGATTTTTGGCCGGATTTTTTATTAAGTATAAACTAAATGTACACTAAAAACTTTGGTAAATAATAAATAAAATGTTTAATCAATTTAAGAAGAAAATTAATAATATTGAAGTTCTGCCGTATTTATTTGAAAAAAAAACTAGAAATTGTACAGTTTGATGGAAATATCTAGACTTGTGGCAGATTTTCAAGTTGAGGCGTCTAAATGTTCCATTTGTGAGTACACTCGCACACACATTATTATGTCTATTATAAAGGTTTTGTATCGCGGTTGCAATGACTCCCATAAATATGAACGATAATTATATTTTATCTTGCAATGTACATTTCTTTCCGATGAAACCTGCGCAAAGACTATAGTAAACGTCGCGTTAATCTGGTTTATCTGTAAACAATATCGAAAATGAAATTTAAAAACATTTTTTCAAATTAAACAAGAAAAATAACAATTTTAAAATACTGCCGGGTTTTGTATTCTTATAATTTTGAGGAATAATTTTAAAGAACGTAATTTTGACTGTTTTTGAAAAACTTGATTCTATTTGTTCAAAGTCAATTAAGGTCATGTTTACCGTAAAATTCAGAAAAGTTAGAAGATTCTCAAAGTTTTTTGGATAAAATTTTACATTTTTGTTTATTTTTTTTATAAAAAGTAAATAAAACTGCTCAATTTCACCGCAAAAATGCAAAACTGACACTGGTTAACTTAAACTAGAATAATTTAATGACAAAAAAATTTGAAAATCTATGATTAAAGCTTTTCAACTATCTTAGCGAGGATTATAAAAAAAATTCCTATTCTTCACAAAACGTAATCAGGCAGAATATCTTGAAAATATTTACTATTGAACATCACAAATTCCATTTAAACTCGAACATAAACGGTATTTATAAAAACAAATGGTTTGGAAATGTAGTAGTAAATAGTTCCTGTGATTTTAAGTAACATTTTTAAAGTAAATAAAATTTATTATTAATTTGTCAAAAACTAGATCTTTTATTTTCTCAAACATTTATTTGAAAATATTTTTCTTCCATCTTAAAATGAATTTTAAATTAAAAATTTTGAACAACAATATTTAAATTTAAATATTTATTATTTTTTTATTAAAAACAATTTTAAAAAGCAGTTAATTATTATATCTTCTTCTCCTTTAATGCCTCTTGGGGCTTCTTGGCTTTATTATCAATTATTGCATATCAAAAAATATACTCTAGGTTTTTATTGTTAAATTTAAATAATTGTCACTAATTTGTTTCTTGTTTATTATATTATATTTAGTTATATATTATAGTTATTTATTTTGTTATTATTTAATAATAATTCTATTTTTATTAAATGAACATTAAAAAATTCTATAAAATACAAGAAGAAAATATAAAATTATAGTTATTGTTATTTTTATTATGGCGGGCGTCGATTATGATGGAGAAAATTCGCGTTTTTGTAATTGAACGGTTGAAGCTGTTGTGATGGATAAAGAAGGATTTGATGGGTGGTTTGGTAAAGTATGTGTTGTATGGATTGTCGTGAAGCTTGCTAGCCGGTTCGTGCCTGAGAAGAGTGCAATCAAAATATAAACGCGCTGCACCGTTTTAAATCAATAAATAAGGCACCTAATGCATTTTTAATAAGGCTAAGTGTTATTAATATAATAGGTATATACGCGACCACCAACGTCGTTGCCTGGATTATGCTTGGCTATTCTATTAGGTTCAATCTGGAGGCCGCGATACAATCTACACGAACACTAAATCAAAATTTCACACACATAACAACATTTTGCATCTCGTTCCTCCGCCCGCCAACATAAAAACGAAGTGTATTTTATACATGCAAAAGAGTCCGTCTCGGGTCCGTTGTTGTGGCATTAAAAGCTGGCGCGTTACACCCCACGGTCTATGCAATTTTCGGATCGCAACTGATAAAACAATTTCGCGCATTATTCAAATTGCACTCCGGCCAGCAAACGTTCAATTTATTCCCAATACTAATTGAGATGATGGAAAATGAAATCTATCTGGTTTTAGTTTAGAGGGGGTAAGAGCTAATGGCCGTGCCGGCTGCTTTCAACCCCAAATGTCCGGTTTTGTTTGAGGTGGTGGTGGTGGGGGTAGCCCCATATCTCTCGGAATCCTTTTTATATATTTATGGCGCCTAAATATGTAATCCATACCTGAATCAATTTAAACGTAAATTAGCATCGTATCAGCAATGCATCTCAATTTGTATATATATACACACCAGTATACAATCACAATGCATCAGGTTTTATTGTCTTACACCCATTTTGCCGCTGAGAAAACGTAAGAAAGTGCCAATTGAACGAGCAATAAAGCTACAGCAGCGACGATTGTTTCAGCCTCTATATATTAACACCCTACTGTAGAACTTTAATTTAGACACCTTAATTGATGCTAATAAATTATAATTTGCACTAATTGAAATGTACTTTAGGAAGGCGCTTAGGTTAAAAAAACCTTGAAGAAGATCATAAAAAATTATGGCTTATTACCTGCGAGGTAAAAAAAATCGATTTACAGTGATCGCTTTGTATGCGTCTAACGGGAACTACGGGCGACCTTCTCGCTGCTTTACGATTTGTTTTGTACTTTCATTCAAAAGTTTTGTGCAGCTTTTTTTAACGTTTGGGTCATCGCACTAAAAAATTATCTCTCAATAGGTGAAAAAAAATCGTTTGAATAATAAATGGGCACGTTGCGTTGCACACAATTTGCAGATAATAAAGCATTTTCGGAGCCGTCGTCCGTCGTAAATCAATAATTTTGTGGCCTCTTGAATCAATATTTAGTTTTATCGCGCGACCCATAAATTCAACTCCTACATTTTCTGCATGCATTTCGTGAATTATCGTTCGACCGCTTAATTTCCCAAATTTTAAATTAAAATAAAACAACTTTAAAAAATTATTTATAGGATATTTTCAGCTTAATAATATTAAATTGGTTGGAATTGCAAACAATAAATTATTCATCTTTAAATATCATTCAATATTAAAATTATATTATACTTATTAAGTAAAATTTGATAGTAAACAATGCAATTTTTACCAAAGCATTTAGTTTAAAAAATGAGAATTCGAAATAACATTGATTTTAAATTTTTAATTAAAAAATAATAACTACAAATTATGTAAAATATTTGACTAAATTAAAAGTAGGTCATTTTTTTTCAATCTAAAAGTTTTATTGTAAGAATTAAAAAAGAGCCGTAGTAGGTACATTTTTAATGATTGGCCATTTTATTTGTTATTGCAAAATTTTCTGAAATTTTTTTGAGTACGTGTAAAAGTGCGCTTATTGGACATGTTTTATTCATTAAAAAACTGTTTGCTTTTTTTAAATACAGCGCACGTATTACACGTTAAAAATTGAGAGAACAAATTCTGAAAAATTGTGAATGAGTTTGAGAAAAAAATATATTAATTTAGTAAAAAAGAGAAATGCTATTAAAATGTTTTATAAAATAATAATGAAATTGTTTAAATTATGTTAATTTAAAGCCAATTAAATTGTATCTTTATTTTTAGAAATATTTTGTATGCTTTAAAAATTTTATAAATTTGTATATTGAGATTGAAATTGAAATTGTATTAAAGACGGTGTCAAATTAATAGAATAGATTTTTTTAATTGTTTTAAGTGAGAAAAAATTAAATTAAAATTGTGTGTTTAAAAAGAAACGGGGATTTTGGGACATGTTGAGTTTGTTCATTGTTCATTGTTTTCTAGTAATTTGATATCAATATTAAGGAAAATTACAAACATTTCCGCTTAAAATTAAACATTAAACGTAATTAATTAAATATAATAAAGGGTAAATTAATATTTAAATTGATTGAATTGTATTTCAAATAGTAACCAATAATAGTATTTACCATTTAGGTACTAAATGGTAAATACATAAATTTTTCACTTTTGTAGCTTGAGAAGTTACAAAAATGTAAAAATATGAATCCGAGCTCTAGAAAGAGCAAATATGTATTAAAGGTAATACAAAATTGAAGGAATGCATTTTTTTAAATTTTATTATTATTTATAAGTAAAATTTTGGAATTTATAAATTCTCAACATTTAGGAAATGCGATAAAAATATGTGATAACATTGAAGCAAATTGGTTCTTTTAATTTATTTTAAAATTTACACATTTTTTACGGTGGCTATAGAAAAATGTAAGAATTTGAAAACATTCTTAAATCCGGCCAGTCTTATTCAAGTTGAGGAAAAGTTGTATTTGCGCATACCTTCTTTCCAATAGGAAGAAAAACTGTAGATTCTGTGTCTGGGTGTTGCGTGCACGTTAAGTTAAAGAACAATAATTAAGGTTGGAATTCCTGAAATAGCGGCCAAATTACCAGATGTAGCTTACTTCTGTTTCTGTGATTAGTCTCAAAAGAGGACAAAAATATTCCTACGATTCCGAGGAAAGAAGAAAAATTATATAATATCTGTCAAATTGAAACTAATTAATTTTTTTATAGTTTTTAATAATAATTATTGATAAATTTCCATAGTTATTTGGATCAATTTGAATTTGGATGTGATTTTAATAAATGTAGTTCTGATATGCAATTGGGAACATTTTAAAATAATTATAAAATTGCAAAAAACCGGATTAAAGCCTAAATTAAGATTTTTTAAAAATTATTTGACATAATTAAGCCAATTAATATTTCTCCATTTTTTTCCTTAGCATTAAAACAAAATTAAATCTATATCAAAATATTTATATTTGATTTGTAAACATGTTTAAAAACTAACAAATATTTTTTTTGGGTAATGGATTAACGGCTTATAGGACTAATAATTATTTCTTATTCTGCTTAAGATTACCGAACGTTTCGGGAAATCACATCTCCCTTCATCAGCGCTACAATGGGAGATGTTATTTCCCGAAACGTTCGCTAATCTTAAGCATAAAAATAAACAATTATAAGTCCTATGAGCCGTTAATCAATTACTCAATATTCTGAAGGACGATGATTTAATTTTAATTTTAGAATTTAAGCACTAATTTTTTTATTGTTACTGTTTTTCTTAATGTTTTCTAAAAAGATAAAATAATTTTCCTATCAAATTTGTAGTTTGTTTTTAAATTTATTTTTATAGAATAAAATTAAAAATATATTATTTTTTAAATATAGAAATTTTCGTTGGGGCACATTAATGTTATTTAAAAATAATTCAAAAATACATTATAAGATTAAATAGCCACTAATTATTTAATAGAAGTAAAAGAATTACATAAATTTGAAACTTTTGAAAAACATATTTCGATTTTTATTTCTAGCAGGTTTTATAGAAAAAAATCTAGTTTAAAGAACAAAATTAAGTTTTTTTCCTACGTATTTTTTGGAAATAATTTAAAAAATTAACATTTTAGAATTTGCAGATATAATCTATGATAAGTCTGCATTTTTATAATCCAAAATGGAGATAATTTTAATTAAATTTTTATTTAATATTTGAAACAACTAAAAAAATAGTAGTAAAATAAATTGCATATTATAAATTTCTAACTTTCGTGAGTTTCATATTAAAAATTAAATTTAACATTCTAAGTAAAATCAAAATAATGTCTTCTAAAAATACTCACTACGGTACCTTCTCATTCCAGGTATAAAAAATTATACATCCACGTCTGTGCGAATGAAAGCAAACCAAAAAAAGATGGAAGAAGAAATTCTACCGTGTTATTACAGCTGATTGCATAATTCAGGGGCTACCATTCCTCGCATAATATTTTCCAGTGTTCAATTTTTTTTGCGTCAATCTCAACCGTATAATTTCCAAACTTAATCACCCATATGAGCCGCGATCCTAATTAAAATATTCAATTGGTTGTAATTTTCTTCCTTCTTCTTCTTATCCGGTTTCTGCTTTCTGCAAATAAAAAGCATTGAATTATCATTTTAGCAACAGCGGCTTTTAAAGTAATTTACTGATGAGTTGTAATTTCATTTGCCCTTTCACCGCTGGCTGCCACTTTCCAAGATTTTATTGTTTAAATACTGATAATACTTTCTCAATAAATAAGCTTCCTGCATTTCGGATTTTTTTAATAGTCCCTAATTATTATTTATTAAACTAAAATTATTATAATTTCAATATTTTCTATTTGTGATGGATGGGATAGTTTTTTAAAATTTATTTTATCTTATACCCAGGAAGATAATATTAAATTATTATTAATAATATATTTATTTTATGGATAAAAATAAAGTTACTTAATGTTTATAATTATTTAATTTTAAAAACAAATAAAATAATTAGAGCAGATAATATTATAATCGAAACGAAACTAAACTTGCACTAAACATAATAGAATGCAAAGATCAATTAGAAATAAAAATCTTAGAAATTTGTGATACATCCATTCTATAAATTTAGTCCTAAATGCAAATTACGATATGTAAGATGAAGTAAATACCTATTTTTATTCAATTAATAAATAAAAAATAAATAAAATATAAACAATTTTGTATTTAAACATTAAAATTATTTATTGCGGACTTAATGAAATTAAGGAATTAAACCAAAATTAATACAAAACTAAAAGAAAAACAAATTTGACGATATAAACGGGAAAAAATTAATGAAATTAAAAACAGGAAATAAAAATTTTTACTAGATTAATCAAAAATATTTGAAAAACTAAATTAAAATGAAGCAAATATGAAAATAATGAGATTATCCAAAATAAACGGAAGTTTATAAAAATTTCACAAATTAAGTAAAAATAAACCTTCTTGGCATAAAAATAAATATATAACTAATATGGAAGTAATAAAATTACTAACAACAAATTAAACGAAATTGGAAATGAATAGGAAATAATCGAAAAAGTTACGAATTAACAAATATACTCTAATAAATATAAAAAATCGACGAATTAAATGAGAGTAAATAAAAACTAAATGAGTTAAACAAACAGTCAATTAAATTTGAAGAAAAATACTATAAAAAGCGAATAAAACTGACGAAATAATCCACAAATAAATAAAACATTAAATAAACTAAAATTAAACAAAAAAATGTGAGTTTACTTTCTTTATAACATTTCCATTTAATTATACAATCACATTATAAATTATTAAATGCGACTCGCAATCCACGCTTGCGACTCACTAAACAACCACAAACCAACTTTTACAATCCACGATTTGCATCCCACAACCACCGACCCACGACTCGGAACTCATCTTCTGATCATCACATGATCCACCACTAATTCTAATTACACTCACCAATATTACATCATCTGTTCTGTCTTTCTGCGAATGCAGCACTGCATTCATGTGACGCGACTTTGACTAACAACGCCCCAAAGAACCAATAAACAAAAATAAAAGCAAATAATAACTGAAAATAACTAATTTAACTAAAAATAATGAAAAAACTGACAAAATTAACGGATTACAGCAAAAAAGTAACAATA
>JARJEC010058962.1:0-11888 GCA_030264575.1 Tachinus sp. AB-2021 | reverse complement strand
TTTTTTATGAATTTTGAATTTTATATAAAATCATATTTTAAGTAACTTGTTTAGTAATAAGTTTTTAATAAGATTTCTGATACAAGTAGCATTTTTAGTAAATTTTCCAATGCAGATTCAAATTTTTTATAAGTATTCCAGTAGCTGTTATGACTAAATTGAAATATGACAAAGCATACGTATTGATAATTCAGTGAACTCAATAATAATAAAATACACAAAGTATTCAATTAAAATTAATATAGCTAATTTTAGTTAATATTAATGCTAGATTGTTAGAATATTTCTTTAGACAAACTTATACTTTTTATTTTATTTTTAAAATATACAGTTTTGAGTAGTATAAAATATTATATAGAAATATAAATTGTTTAAAAAGGGCTAAAATTATAAAATAAGACTATTATAAATTTATCCATGTATAGAATTCAAAGTTTTTGAATATTGTTTTAGTATGCATTAACTATACTGCACTTCGTATATTAAGTTGTTGCACTTTCTCGGCTTAGTACTAAAATATTGATTGTTTATATTACATTTCTATGTATTCGCATTATAAACACTCAATTTTTTTATATTTGGGTTTTTTGACCTGCAAACATTTAAGTTATGGTGTTAATAAAAATTATACTTTTGTATGCTATTTTTAGTTTTTTAATTATTTGTTTCGCCAAACCGGTTTTGATCACACACATTAATACAAAAACTCAAACAAACTTTTTTAAATTAATCAATAATTAAATATTTAACCTCTATAAGTTGTGTTTGAATATATTATTGAAAATCTTTGTTATGTTATATTATTTTTCTTTTGTTTATGTTTATTTTGTATTATTAATTTATTTTTTGTTGGCCGTTTATTATTATTAATGTTATCAGATTAATTCAAAATATAATATAAATATGTAGAAATTAATTTAATTGCAACTATTTTCAAATAATATTGCTGTTAACTGCTATTGCTCGTTCTCGTTTTAACAATCTCGATTATTAATAGTCTTAATTAACTAGTCTATTAAATAACTATTATTATATCTCTAGAAATAACCCAAAAATGTGCTATTGAAAGATATTTTATATGTAAGAATTTAATAACATTTATATGTATATAGAAAAACCTTTTTATTTTAATATATTTTTCTTGTATTAATAATTCGTTGGTGGTTATACAATGTTCTAATATTGTAATAATATCGGAGCGGAGAATCGAGGACGGTTGAACGCAACGAATGAAAATAATATTTCTGTCGAGCTTGTTGTTCTACGGCCAGTCAAAACAATTTTAATAATCTTTTCAAAATTAAAAATATTTTTATTAAAAGCTCAGCTTTGAAGTATTTGTATGTTTGTATGAAACGGTTTTAATCATTCGTTGATTAAATTGAAAAATTTTATTTACGCACTAAATATAAACTGTGTGTCTATTAAAAGGAAAAACGAAAAAAAATACATTTCAGTTAATATGATTGTAAATCTCGGAAACAAGTAGCGGAAATAAAAATAAAATGTTATTTTATTTATACATTTATAAAGAAATTTTATAGAATGAATTTGGATTGTACTTTATGAAACTCCATATAATGAATATGAAATAAAATAAAAATATGTTTGTGAAATTTTCATTAACCATTTATGATTCATCATATAAAAATACACAATTAATTAATATTACGTCAGCTGAATTTAATTAATTAAGTAATTCAATTATTCCAATAGAATTTTCAAATCTTCTTAAGAACTCACAGTTTATCATTTCTCTGATGTGAATGCAGGTTTATAGATCAATTCACAATTAAGTAAACGTCAAAACTAACGCTTCCTTTAAAAATTAATTAGGAATACTTTTTAATTAAGATATAGTTTAATTTAAACCTTTAACCACTTAATGTGCAATAAAATTGAAGAAATAATAAATCATTTGAACATACATAAGAAATAACCAAATTAGTTTCATTGTAATAATAAATGTTAAAAATTAAAGTATTTCAAGTCAAAAGTGGTTTCTAAAATTTATAGCAAATCTACCTGAAGAGTAAAATATATTTTGGTATTTGCATCAAATGATACCGAAATATTCTTGTCATCTTTCAAGTTATAAATTATCAAGCTTTATTACAGACAATAAAATCCTTTCTACAAAATAAATAATATTTTGATGAAAAATAGATCTATACCAAGAAGCAAAAAAATAAAAATTGGATTTAAAAAAAAATTCAAATTTTCTTTATAATTAGCTTTTGTTTTGAAGAAATCGAGGTTAAAATTTTTGAAAGTTATAATTTCAAGTTTAACAAAAAACTAATAGTATTTCATATGAAAACTTTGTTCAATCACCTTTACATTAATTTACAACTCGTGATTAAAAGTCCACCGCCAGGCGTGATGGTAGCCTAGAAACGTAAAACCACTGAATTATACACTGCAGCAAAATCTTGCTCATTTTCAAGCTCATAATCTTGTCTGGTAATTACATTTCATTGTATCCTCTGCATAAACTATTTGTTTTACGTAGTGCCGAAAATCCAGTAAATTTAGATCTGATGACCTAGCAGAAAACTGAACTGGATTGCGACTACTAATTTATCTTCGGTTAAAATGGTTGTCCAGTCATTACACAACAACCCTTGCAGCATGTGGTCGCAGACTTTATTGATACCACATCAGTTTCGCTATGTAAGTGGAACGAATATAATTTGTGAGATTGTTTATCTAATAATTCCAAGTAAAACGCAATATTTAAACGATGCTGCAGAATTTGTATTTTCAGTAGACAATCGTTGAAAATGTCCCACCACGTAGTAAACATGTTTTAATGTTCGAATTAGTCAAACGCCAAAAACTGATCCAGGTCCTATTAACCCTTTTAATATATGTTCAAATATGTATTGATTTTTTTTATGGTCAATAAATAGATTATTATTATTATTATTATTATTAATAATAATAAAAAAATCGGTGTTGACAACGATGTCTTCTAAATGTGTGCTGATTCTCTACTAACCGTACATGCTCCTTGTGAGAGTTATTGATACCATCTCTGCTAAAAGTAGCTTGGTCGGACCACAAAATAGAAAAAATAAAACCATTGTCAAAATGCTAATCATTGTGCTGAGTCTCTTGGTTGTAAGTGAGACATACACTGATAAAGGTAAAGATGCAACACTTCTGTTGTTAAAGTCCTCCAACAAAATTTTGAGAAACTTATAGACGGGCTGCAATTCTCCTAGTAAAACTACCTGGTTCATCGAGCCAAGCATCCATTAATTCATCTTGCAGCATTGTACCGTAGACTCGCCCCACCATTATGATGATTACAAATTGCACATTGTCGCAGTCTGTGAAATGTATCGCAAAATACAGATGGCAAGATGTTTAACGTTTATTCGGGAATCTTCTTTCATATTCCCAACTTTTTAAAGTATTGCCGTTGCAAACGCCGTAATCAAACACAATGTCAGCATATTCTTCATTGCGTACTGCATTCTTGTTAAAATATATATTTTTTACACAAAGCCACAATTAAGACTACCCAAACTACAAGTTATTAATAAGTTTTTTCATTGAGCAATTTCCGTGATTTACTATTAATTTTATCTACAAACATATAATAATTTCAGTAAACTTCTTGCCTTAAAATCTGAAAAACAAAGGCCGATAAAAAAGTTTGTTGACATTTTTTATTTAGAATTAAAATCCAAACACGGATTTTTATAAATCACCTTGTGTAATAAAATAAATTGCATAGAATAGTAATTAAAGTTCAATAATTATGAACAAAATTTGATGTAAATATAAATTAATAAAATACTTTGTGCAGTGAGGGATTCTCCATTATGACAAAAAGCACGTGCCTGGGAGCGCCACGCTTTGAGAGACCACAAACTACCAATTTGCTTTAATTTGAATATGAGCCGTTACTGTACCTAATCCGCAACATACCTTATATAATAATGTTCAAAAACTTGACCATTATATTAAATAATACAATACGAGATGACATTAGAACTCATAATTTTAAAAAAATCTACCTAATTAGATTTTCAAGAAAAGAAAATGTAATAATAAATAAAAATCATAATTTTATAAGTTTCTTTACAGTACCACTTATTTTACAATGTTACTGCTATAATTCACAAAATTCCTAACCCAAATTTGTAAACAAACTTAAAGATAGAGTAAAGATGTATCTTAATTTAGAATTATAGTTACAGATTGTAATATTTAAATAAGCTAATTCGTTAATTTTATATTTACAACCCAAGTAGTAAAGCATCACCACGATTATTTGATTTAAAAGATTTAAAACTCTATTTTGCAAGCTGCAGTTTTCGGGTATTTTATGGATACCGACATTCTCTGGTACAAGCCAGTTTTGAAATCATATTCTCACTTAAACTACAGAATTATAAAAATGACGAATTATGCTATATTATCTAAAAAATAAGTTCATTATAAACATTGCACTAGTGTAACGTTACATGACATTCCTGCATATTATATTTATTTCATATGTTAATATGGTTGCTTACATGCGCTTAATCAAACTACTAATATATATATTAACCTTTTTGGTTATAAAAAGAACCGACAAAACGGAAAAGGGCCATCTATTGGTTCTTAATTTTCAAATATATATATATATATATATATATATATGAAAATTAAAAACCAATAGATGGCGCTTTTCTGTTTTGTCGGTTATTTTTATAACCAAAAAGGTTAACACAAGACATTTCTATCACCAATAATTATGTAAATTGTTTTGATACTAGCAATAAAACTTACGTTTTTGATGTAATGATAAATCAAATACCAAATGTCAGCAACTTTGCTCATTTTTAAGTATAGTTTTATTGATATAATTTAAACTTAAATACAAAATTGAATAAAAATAATATATCACTCGAAGTTGTCACGCATTTAGCATTTCACACATCGGCTCAACTAGCGCCTCGCCGGCAATCGTGGATTCAACATAAAATGACGTTGTTTAACTGTAGTAATATAATAGTTATTGTTTGTCAAGGCCAGAAAGTGCTACTTTGTTGGACGAGTCTGAGAGTTACGAGAAGAGCATCAAACACAATATTTTTAGGTGGCTGTAATTTAACATTTAATTGCGACCAAAAAGTGTTTTGCATTAGGGAACTGTCATTTTCAGTTACAAACGCCAACTTTCTGGATCCAAGTGCAGCCAGAAACATTGGCTTTCAGATAATGCTGTAAAATACTATTTTTCACTGTAATCATTAAAAAAAATGGTTTCAATTGTTTCATAACATTGACAGTGACAATGTCAGTTGTATTATATAACAAATTTATGAAATGAAATGATGATGATCAGAATTGTTAGTTTTAATGTACTCGTATTATTATCTCATGTTCATATTTTGACAAATTAGTATGTTTTGTCATTTCCATTTGTCAATATTTGTAACAGCTAAAAATAGTAAATTATTCTCTTTCTAAGATGACCAATATTCAATTATTTATGGTCTTGCTGAAGGTATTGCTAAACGAGTCAGGCGTGTTTATCTAAGGAAGGTATGCTTATCGTGTTGTTCCGGAAAGTTAAATATTTACAAACATCATCGGCATCTGTCTAAATATAACAATTTTCAACATAAAAACTGCAAGAGAAAACCTTGTACTGTCATCAACATTGGAAGTTGAGTAATCGAAGAGAATCCATAAAATACGGTGCATAAATTGAGAGTGCAATAAATATCTGCTACAAAATAGCATAGGAAATTTTAAGAGAATATTAAATTTGTTTTACCAGTACTTATAAGAGTTCAAGCACTTCTTCCAGTGCGCTTAATATATTCTGAATAGTTCTTTCAAAATTCAAATTATCTTTACACATGAAGCAAATTTTTCTAATAAAGCAATAAAATATTTTTATAATAATCATATTTGGGCAAAAAATCCATATGCTCTCATAGGAACACAATTTTCATTTAACGTATGTGTCGGTATCATTGGCAATGCATTAATAGAGCCTTCTCTAGAAGAACGCCTTAACAAAAATTCTTACTGTAATTTTCTTCAATATAATTTGCATGCATTACTCAAAAATGTTCCTCTTCTATTACGTCAGCAAATTCATGCATTCCTGCTCACTTCAACATTTTGGTTCGTCAATATTTTTTGTTGTTTGTGGATAATTATGGTAAAGTCACTCAACGTCACAAATATAACCCAATATTCTCCAAAACTGCACAAGGCCCTCCTTTTAGCAACAAATTACGCAATCGAAATGGTTAACATCAAATACTCAATGTCCGGAATAGTGCCCACTACGATTCTAAAAAAATATTAAGTAAACGATCTACTAATATAAAAACGGATCTATTCCTAACGCCAAACCAACTTTGGAAGAAAAATAAATTTAAAAAAAAATGTCCAGTGAGTCGTAATCAAATGCATAAATGGACATGATTGGTTTGGATACAAAAAGGGTAAAAATTACAAACTATTCCAGTCGCTCTTCCGCAGTAAGTAATTTGGCAAAGTCTGGAGCAAATTTACAAAAAAGAATCAAGATAACCGTCCATTCTTCGACCACTCTAAAATACTTGAGAAAATGAGAAATGAAACACAGCCAGGTCCAAGCACTTCTAGAGCATGTTTGACGACATCAGTTGGTATCAGTGTCATAAACAATTACAACAATTGTACTTTCAATATCAATACTAAATAATAAAATATTAACAGAAAACAATATTGTCAAATTTCACTTAATTGTAAAGTCACTTTTATTCAGTGTATAATCTCTTGACTATCACTTGAGCATTCAATATCATCTGACTATACTGTATTGATACACTCAACGTATTATTTCAGAACATCCATCGTTCTTCGGACTTCGACTATATTGAATGCACTTGTTATAAGTTATATTAGAAGTGAAATTTTTTATAAATGTCACGAATTGCAGTACCAAACGACAAAAATTCAGCACGTGTTGTATTTTCTAAAGATTGGTATTAGAATAAGTTTCATTTATAAAAAATTATCGATAAACGAGCCACGGCATGAGAATATAATTTTTCCATTTCAAACGAGTATTTATAATTAAATTCATATTGACGAATTATAATTTGTCAAATGTGAGAAATGTGACGTTATTTGAATTCACTTGGACGGACTAATAAATTATTTTCACTTATCAATACACTATTAGATACGGCATTTTACATGTGATTTTAATCAAAAACTGCATTCTTACTAAAATAAAACTACCTTCAAAATTCCTACTATAATAACGATCTGATTGGTTATATTATGTAACATGTGATGAGCATTTGCAATTATTTTATTGCTTTTAAAAAAATAGTCAATAGTAAGTAATATATTAAGTGCACTGAAAATTATAGTAAAAACTGCCTGAAAAATATGGTTGCCCAGAAACTGCACAAATTTTGGTTGTAATTTGATCAAACGTGGACGATACGAGGAGCGTCGAGTGCACTTTGACAATAAAATTACAATTAAAATGAATGAATGCGGTTTCTTAAAGGCAACAATATTTTGAATGTAGACTTTTCTAGATAATTTTCGAAATATATTAGCGGAATGTGGTTGGAGCAGATATTATTATTTAATCTGATTTGTGTACATTGATACTGACATTTATTAATTAATTTGTCAATTTATTTATTTTGTTGCTTAGCGCCAGTGCAATTTTCAGTGTAAGTGAAATATGATTGGTAAAAAATTAAAAAATGTCAGTACAATAATGCTACATTTATAATTTCCACTATAATATGTGATCTGATGATTATTACTTGTTTAAACAAAAGTATAACTTTAACAAAACATGTAATTGCAATGCTAATTATTCCACTAAATAGTGTCATAATCAATGCAATTTCCAATAATTAAAAATTAACAAATGCTCAATGAACTAATTAATAAAGCTATATGCAATAAGGCAAAAATGTTTGTAGAAGAAATAAACAATGTTACATATTAACAAAATAAAGAAAGAATGTACAACAAGACGTTCATGTTGTTGAAAAATTTATTTTATATAAATTTTTACATTTGTAAGTAATAGCAAAATAAATGCATAAAAATGTTAAACAATAAACAATGTTGAAATAAATTATTGCGTATTTATTGTTGTTTTATGTCATCTGCATTTTTTTACATTATATTAGAAGTATTTTGCTATTTGTGTTATTAAAATATTAGGAACAATGCGTATTCTTAAATCACACCAATTATTAAGACAATTAAAAAAATTGATTAAATCAAAGATTATGCATTTATTAACTTTGAAAATTAAAAAAAATACTATTTTTAATGAGTGTTACATTTAATTTAATCATTTTATCTTTTCTTAATTTAATGTAGTTTTACTAAAACAAACAAAAAATCATGTCATGATTTTTATTTTATCTGTTAAGCTGGTGCATTTTCTTTACTAATAAAGCATATTTTATGCAAATTAGTTAAAACTTTTCTAATGCGATGCATCTAGTAGCGGTTGTTGAGGAGCGCTTATATCAGATATAACAAGCCCCTATTAACGCTTAAGTAGAGTTTACAAGTCCTTCACTAGTTACGTAACAATTTGATTCTCAAATTAACAATAACCAGAGTGGAAGGTGTCTGTATGATAGAACATATGGTGAATAGGTTGTTCAATGCAACCACTTAGTGCAGTTGCACCACTAATTAGTGTTGAGCACTTTAACGCAATTATGTTACACATTAAACTATGTAATTTACGCTTCGGTGCGGTGATTAGGAGATTTATTCACAGAAACCAAACTTGCCATGGAGCGAGGGAGTCTTTCACGGATTTAATGACTGAGGCTAACTTCATTTTCCGATTTGCCGGAGCAAAACGGCCAACCCTTCTTTTCATTAAAGGCAATCTTTCAGTGTTGTTCAACCACATGATTTTCATTTGATCTATTATTCCCACTCCACTTCAAATTATCTCTTTCTTTTAAATCATTTTTAAAATTAAATTACTCTTTTTTCATAAGCTATATTTTACATTAATGAAGATAATTTTAGGAATATTTACATTTATGGTGGCTGCGCCGGGCAATATTGATATTTCACTTATAATACATTTTAAAGATTTTTAATAAAACATGTAGCACACGATACTGCACAAAATAAATATTACCTATGGCGGCTGCTCGCTTCCCTATTCGAAAATAATTTTAGCAGTGACCGATGATTTATCGAGGATAACAAAGCGGTATAAACAGCCACGAACAAAAAGGGATCAACAATGAAAAACTTCTCGAAAGCCGGTTTATAGTGTTTCTTGTCGGTTGCATGCCGAAATGCAGTTTGTCCTGTTCGTTTTTGTTTTAGCTGTCGCCTCTATTGCGCTTGTCTGTCAAAGTTCATGGGAAGCCATTCAATGGCGCAATCATTTATCAATAAATGTAATGAATTTAATACAACATTACCGTGATTAATACCCTTTGAAATAATAAAGATGTCCCGCTGATTGATTAATGGGTAAATTACTAAAGTAATGTGTATTTGCAAATTATTTGTGTCCCTTTATATTCTGCGTAAACTAGGATAATTTGTCAAATTCACTAATTTTAGTTATTGAATATATAACAATATAACAATTGAATTTTGTATGCACTTTATTTATCAATTAATTATTATTGATCATTTACTACATATGGTTTACAATTCAATCAAAATCGATAAATATATAACAATATACTACAAAAAGTAACCTACGATAATTCTTGTATCAACAACTTGGAAGAGGTATATTATATTTTGTTCATAGCTACATACAAACTTGCTATTTTTCTTATTTGACCGCCGTATATTTAAGAACCATGTTTTATATCGTATTTCTTTTTAAGCTAAGTTTTACAACGCTGGCAATATTTAAAATAGCATTAATAACCTATTTTTGTTAGATATCTACATAATTTGTACATAATCGTACTTACTTCCACCATAATTAAGTTAAACCAAAGTTCAAATAGTTGCACCGTAAAAGCAAACGGACGTAGGAATAGTGAAATAGTTCACGTGGAGTTAAGTTAGAAAACTTTTGTGTCGGAGCAAATATTTGAATTTTGGTTACACTTGATTCTGGTGGGCAGTAGTCGTTGTCTTGTGGTATAGGCAGTAACACTCTTTAATAGCAAATTTTGATTTAAGTCCTATCATTCTACCATGTTCAAGTCCCCTTATAAGAAAATGGGCAATTTGACCAAAATAGTAACGTCTAACGTGTCAAACTTTACATACTATCTCTCTATCAATTTTGCAATATGTCAACTTACATTTTAAGAATTATACTTATATATACTATTTCTTTCCACATTGTTTTATTTTATACCTGTATGACAGTTTATTATATCAAATGTTGTACAGTTTATCAAAATACGGCTACATTTAAAAGCAGCCAATTGAATGCCGTATTTTAATAAACTATACAACATCTATATTTTTAGTTTTAATAAATAAATTTTATGGTTAAACAACATAGTAATTTTTGTTATATTTATTTCTAATAATGAAGTACCACATAGTAGAGGTCGAAACCATCCTTATGATTAAATCAGCATGTACGGCACAACTGACCAAATTATATAACAAGTTACAGAAGAAATACAGATCAAGATATTTGGTTCAGTTCGCAGTGTCTGCGTTTTTGTAAATTATGTAAATATTAGAACCCGTGCCACAACACCAGCAGAATTATCAGTGAAAGCAGCCAAGTTAAAGTGTAACAAGGATTAGAGAAGAAATCAGTCACCTTCATCAAAAAAGAAACGTAATTCCACAATATATTAATATTTACATTCGGAACTGACTTTAAATTACATTCCGTTGAATTTGACTTATTAGATGACTTTGTTAGAGATAATGTTAATAAAATTATTCACAAAAAAATCATTATTAAAAAAAAGAAAATAGAGTAATTAATTTATAAACAAGCAACAAAAGTCACCATAAATAATTTGACGTCAACTCCTAAATTTATTAATTTGTCCAAACGGTATTTAATGAGACAGAACAAAACTGCCTATCCCAAAATAACAATTACAGCCCATACAATAATATAAAATCAGAAACAACATTAATGGTCGTAGAATTAGCTTTAAAAAAGACCCAAAATCAACTGATCCCCAGAGCACATATATCTAACTTAATTGATTTGCATTCCATGCAACACTTTTCAATAATTAAATTAAAAATCTCCCTTGATTCTTTAGTAGTTATAAAAACAGATAAATCTAATTCAATTGTCATTTTAAATAAAAATCAATACTTAGTCAAAATTAATAAATTCATCAATTCCGAAAATTTAATTCTTTTAAAGAATGATCAAACAGCAAATTGTTAATCACAAATAAAAAAGTTATTAAAAAATACAAATGCTATCTTTTCAAAATTTGAAAAATTAAATCATTAATAAAAATCCACTTGCTGCATGGTTTAATAAAAACACATTAAACTGACCTCTTAATTAGACCGGTAGTTTCCTACACTAATAGTCCTTCACAGAAATTAGCAATCAAACTAAATTCCTTTTAAAAAAACACACAAATTTCATTTACAAATATTCCATTAAAAATTCACTAATTCTTTGTAACAAACTCCATATCCACCCTCAAAAAAACCAAACTTGTATCATTTCACGTCACAAATATGTTTTCCAATATCCCGACAGATGAGTGCCTCAAAATTATTCAAGATATTTTAGATAAAATAAATATCGACCCCATTATTAAAGCGGAACTTCAAACTTTGGAATGTGTGTAAATCAAAATTATTTTCAATTTGACAATAAATTTTACCATCAACCAACAGGGTTGGCAATCGGTTCTCCTCTGAACCCCTTGTTAACAGATACATTAATGTCCGTAATTGAGGGG
>JARJEC010058913.1:0-11214 GCA_030264575.1 Tachinus sp. AB-2021 | reverse complement strand
GCAAAGACACTTTCTTCAATCAATCCAGTTTCACGCAAGCTGTTTGATAAAGGGGCGGATATGGTTTACTTTGCTAGCAACGGTATACTTAAAATGGGTGACATATCACACTCAAACAATTACGCTGAATTTATTCAAACAAACGCTACACCATCTGGCTCTTTCAGAATGCTAGGAACACCTCTAGTAGGAATAGATGGACTTGAAGAAGCTGTTCGCAATGGAATTATCCGACCAGCAACTGCACAAGACTTGCAAAAAGTTTTAGTACAATTAGCTGCATATAAAGATCTGCCTCCAACAGAAAATAATGTCATCGAGTATGACATCCCTCCAGATATGAGGCGTAACGCATATGTTGTTTTAAAACCTTTTGAAGTCCCTGCTGATTTGTATGGTGCAAACTCAGCCACTTTCATTGTAGAAAAAGGCGTACCTAAGCCTACAGGGAAATTAAGTCATTCACGGGTATATGACTTAAATTTTAACACGTGCTCTGGCCTTACTTGTAGGCAATAAAGTGTCTCAAGCCTAAACTGTAATTTTTCTTATAAAATTAATTAATTAATCTATTGAAATGAGCTTGCGTTCAAATAGCTCATTCAGTGCATGCTCTAGCGCAGTTTCTTCGGAATCAAATCGCAGTTCTTCCCAGCTGACATTCTCATGATCTTTTACAGTTAGCTCTTCATCAGAGTAGGTCAACTTTGCTATGTTCTCTTCTGCTAAATAGCTGGGTTGCAGTTGAAAAACATCCTTCCTGAACAGTTGTACGCCATAGGAATTAGATGCAGTGTATTTAACAGTTTGCAATATAAGCTTTAAAGGAGATGCATGAGAATCACTGGGGGTTACTTCAGGTAACTCGTAAATTGAAATAATTTTTTTGAGATTGATTCGAGTGTGCATATTGAGGTACTATTTCATTGATTCAACTAAAGTTTAGTGTAATTCACATTTTTGTATTCTTGAGCTGAAAAATACTAGTCTGATATGATGGCTCTGAAAATGTTGCTTAATGAACGGAGATATTGATGATACAAAGAAGCTATTATCAAAGAAAAAAAGAAGAGAAGTACTTTCAAACCTACGAAAAGTACAAAAATGCAAGTTATGAAGAGCTTGAGAAACTTTTATTAAGTGATGATTCGGATGTGAGGCAAATTGCCGAGGGTCGCTTAATGGATTCAGGTGGACAAAAAGTGATTGACTTCGCATTAGATTTAACTAAGGACTCCTTTTACCGAACTCGAGATTCTGCTATGCGTATTTTGGGGCAAGTTAAAGGTGTGAAAACAGAGCAAGTTGATGACATTCTTCAGCTGCTATGTGAGCACGCTACTCAAGACAAAAGTGCAACGGTAAGGGCTGGGGCAACAGCAGCTTTGGGACACCGATGTAGCAATAGCACTGTGAATGAAGAGCAAATCAATGCGGTTTTTAAAACCCTAAAAATAACAGCGCAAGACCATTCGCCTGTTGTGAGAGAATTAACTGCATTTTCTTTGGCAAGTGTAGATACACCTGATACAGTTTCTTTATTGCTAAAGCTGCTAGAGGATGTGGATGAAGATGTTGTTGACTGGGCTGCGTTTGCGTTTAATGTACGTGAATATGATTCACCTGAAATTAGAGATGCGTTAGCGAAACTTTTGGATCGTAAGCATGTTGATATTTTTTTAGAGGCAATTGAAGCATTGGGTACAAGGCAAGATAAAAGAATTATTCCTTATATCCGCAGAGAGTTTGCGCAAGATGGCGTTTATGATTTGGTTACTATTGCGGCAGGAAATTTGGGAGATTTATCCTTGTTGCCAGATTTAGAGGAGTTATCTAAGCAAATGCCGAAAAATGAGCTTATTCTTGAAGCAATTAACAAATTAAAAGAAAAGCAGAAAAACTGAGTTACTAAATTTGAGTGTAATAAATATACAAAAAAGCCCTGCTCGTGTGAACAGGGCTTTTATTTTTTTGAACTTTGTTACGTTGCTACGTTGCTTACTCTAGCACCGCACCTTTGCTGGCAGATGATACCAATTTGGCGTAACGGCCTAACCAGCCTTTGCGGGGTGGTTTGTTGTTAGGCTTGAAGTTGGCTTTGCGTTTGGCAAATTCTTCATCAGAGATGTCAAGTTGTATACTGCGTTTGGGAATGTCAATGAGGATGGTGTCACCCTCTTGAATTAACCCAATGGGGCCGCCATTGGCTGCTTCTGGTGCAACGTGACCAATGGATGCGCCACGGCTTGCGCCACTAAAACGACCATCTGTGATGAGTGAGACGGATTTGTCTAAGCCCATGCCTGCCAGTGCAGAGGTGGGGGCGAGCATTTCCCTCATGCCAGGGCCGCCTTTAGGGCCTTCGTAGCGGATGACAACGGTGTCGCCAGCCTGAATTTGACCTGCATAGATGGCTTTGATGGCATCATCTTCACTTTCATACACGCGGGCTCGGCCTTTGGCAACCAGCATAGCAGGGTCAACCGCTGATTGTTTGACGACACAGCCCTCAGGTGCAATGTTACCAAAGAGCACAGCAATACCACCTGTTGCACTGTAAGGTGTTTTGGCACTGTGAATGACACTGGTATTACTGTTGTGAGCAGCAGCAATGTTTTCTTTAACGGTTTTACCTGTTACCGTGGGTAAGTCTGTGTGCAGTAAATTGATGCTAGCCAGTTCTTTCATAACGGCAGCAACGCCGCCAGAGGCATCTAAGTCTTCAATGTGATCGGGGCCTGCTGGGCTTAAACGGCACAGGTTAGGCGTTTTGTCGCTGACTTTGTTGATGGTGTTGAGGTCGACTTCAACACCAGCTTCAGCGGCAATGGCAAGCAGGTGTAATACGCTGTTAGATGAGCAGCCTAAGGCCATGTCAACACTGAGCGCATTTTCAAATGCTTGGGGCGTTAATATGTCTCGTGGGCGGATATTCTCTTTAACAAGGTGCATAATTTGCATCCCTGCGGCTTTAGCCAAGCGCACACGGGCTGAGCTAACGGCTGATATGGTACCGTTGCCAGTCAGCGCAATGCCAATGGCTTCTGCTAAGCAGTTCATGCTGTTGGCTGTGAACATGCCAGAGCATGAGCCGCAAGAAGGGCAGGCAGATTTCTCTAAGCTGCTGAGTTCTTGCGAGTCAATGAGGTTGGCTTTTTTAGCGCCAACCGCTTCAAACATATTGGATAAACTAACGGCTGCTTTTTGGCTGTTTTTGCCAGCAAGCATGGGGCCACCACTGACGACGATGGAGGGGATATTGGTTCTGGCTGCGGCCATGATCATCGCAGGGACAATCTTGTCGCAGTTAGGCACCATGACCGCACCATCAAAACCGTGAGCCATGACCATGGTTTCAACGGAGTCTGCAATCAGCTCGCGTGAAGCGAGTGAGTAATGCATACCATCATGCCCCATAGCAATGCCATCGCATACGCCAATGGCAGGCACCATGATAGGGGTGCCACCAGCCATGTAAACGCCAGCTTTGACGGCCTCGGTTATTTTGTCGAGGTGAATGTGCCCAGGCACAATCTCACTGTGAGCTGAAACAACTGCAATGAGCGGTCTGTTCAACTCTTCTTCAGAGAGACCAAGCGCATAAAATAGTGAGCGCTGGGGTGCACAGGCATCACCACGGATGACTTTGTCACTAGGTAGTCCCATTTTAGCTTTTCCTTCTTTTACTTCTTACGTTCTTATTTCTTTAACCAGCTCATCATGCTGCGCAGTTTTTTACCGACGACTTCAAGAGGATGCTCTGCTTCAACACGACGGCGTGCTAGAAATGCTGCACGACCGCCTGCTTTGTTTTCTTGGATCCAGTCGCTGGCGAACTCACCACGTTGAATTTCTTTGAGAATTTCTTTCATAGCTGCACGTGACTCTTTACCAATCACACGCTCACCTGCACGGTAGTCACCGTACTCGGCTGTATCGCTGATGGAGTAACGCATCATCTCGAAACCACCACTGTTGATGAGGTCAACAATGAGCTTCATCTCGTGCAAGCACTCGAAATAGGCCATTTCAGGAGAGTAGCCTGCTTCAACCAAAGTGTCAAAACCTGCTTTCATCAGCTCTGTAACGCCACCGCACAAAACAGCCTGTTCACCAAAGAGGTCGGTTTCTGTCTCTTCTTGGAATGTGGTTTCAATGATACCAGCTCTACCACCACCTGTACCAGATGCGTAGGCCAATGCAACATCACGTGCTTTAGCAGAAGCATCATGGTGAATCGCAATGAGTGTAGGTACACCGCGGCCTTCTTGGTATTGGCTGCGCACAGTGTGACCTGGGCCTTTAGGGGCACACATGGCAACGTCAACATAATCAGGTGTTTCAATTTGCTTGTAGTGGATGCTAAAACCGTGTGCAAATAAGAGCATGTCGCCTTTGTTTAAGTTAGGCTCAATGCTTTCTTTATAGATATCAGCTTGCACGTGGTCAGGAGCCAAGATCATGATAACCTGTGCCATTTTTGCAGCTTCAGCTGTGTCATAGACTTTAAGGCCATCAGCTTCAACTTGTTTTCTGCTTTTTGATGTTGCGGGCAAACCGATGACAACGTTTAAGCCACTGTCTTTGAGGTTTTGCGCATGGGCATGACCCTGACTACCGTAGCCAATGATGGCAATGGTTTTGTCTTTGAGTAATTTTAAATCGCAATCTTTATCGTAATAAACCTTCATATTCATGATGAGAGTGAACCTTTCTTGTTTTAATTAACCATGACAGTGATGCCCGCATTGGGGATTTCCGCAAAGCAAATGTTTGCTCTGGAAACTTCTGTCGGATTTAAGTTTTGAGTGTGGCGGAGAAATTCCTCCACTTCACTATGAGAACCAATGAACTCAATGACGAGTTCTTTTTCTGTTTGTCGTAACAGCTTGATTGCAAAGTTTTTTCCTAAGTCAATCAAAGTCGCTGGTGTGCTGTTGTCAGCATTAGCTTTAATCAGAACAATTTCTCTTTGGATAACATCATCAAAAGAGATTGGTGAGACTGATTGTACCGCCTCGTTGTTAGAAATAAGCTTGCAAGCAAGATCTGCATCTTGTGCATTGCCTTGCACCATGACGGTGATGCGCTTTGCATCTTCACCACCAACAATAGACATGCATTCAATGTTAAGAAGTTTTCGATTTATAATGCTGGTGATTCTTGCCAATGCACCAACTTCGTGGGTAACCAGCATAGAAAAAATATGTTTATTCATTTGTATGGACCTCATTTTTTAGTGTCATCAAGAATCATGTCGCTATAGGCTTTTCCTGCAGGGATGATGGGGAATGCCCCAAAATCTTTGTCTACATAGCAGTCAATGACAACAGGGCCTTCACACTTAAATGCTTGTAAGAGCACGTTTTCAATTTGCTCATTATTATCAACTCTAAAACCCTTAGCACCAAAGGCTTCTGCCAGTTTGACAAAGTCTGTTTTTCTGGCAGGTATGCTTTGTGCATAGCGCTGTTCGTAAAAAAGACCTTGCCATTGTTTGACCATACCTAAAGAGGCATTGTTGAAGATGATGACAACAATGGCAAGATTTTCACTGACAGCAACGGCTAACTCATTAAGGTTCATGTGAAAGCTACCGTCACCAGTGAACAAAACAACAGGGCGGTCTGGACAACCCAGTTTGGCACCGTTAGCAGCACCAACACCATAACCCATGGTGCCTAAGCCGCAAGAGGTTAAGAACGAATTGGGTTGGGTGAATTTGTAATGGTGAGCAACCATGACTTGATGTTGCCCAACATCTGTTGCGACAATGGCGTCGTAGTTAGAGTGTTTGGATACAGCTTCAATGATTTCTCTGGGATCAACACCTTTGTAGGGGTACTCTTTACGGCTGCGGACATCTTTCTTAAGTTTTTGCAAATAGGCAAGCCAATCAGGGTGCTTTTGATGTGTGACCATATTGTTCAAGGCCTCAAGAACCTCTTTTGCATCACCCCGAATGGGGATGTGTGTATCGACGTTTTTGCCTATTTCTGATGGATCAAGCTCAATGTGAATGATCTTGGCCTTGGCTCCAAATTTTGTTTTGTCGCCCACAACTCGGTCAGAAAAGCGTGCGCCTACAACAATGAGTACATCACACTCCGTCACAGCCTTGTTACAGGCCGCACGTCCGTGCATGCCAATCATCCCGATGTAGTTGGGATGGTCAAAAGGAACGGCTGATAAACCCATGATGGTCGCTGCAAGAGGAGCATCAATTTTTTCAGAAAGAGCTATGACGGCTTTTTCTGCTGCTGATGACTTAACGCCACCGCCAAAGTAGATGAATGGTTTTTGGGCAGCATTGATGGCTTTTGCTGCAACTTCAAGAGATTCTGTCGTCGCTTTAGGGTAAGCTCTTTTCTTGAAGCGGCCAGCAGGAACATATTCAGCCAGTTGTTGAGAAATGTCTTTGGGAACATCAATGAGCACTGTGCCGGGACGGCCTGAGTTAGCAATGGTAAATGCTTTTTTGATGATCTCAGGGATATCCTTGGCATTTTTAACCAAGAAGTTGTGCTTGGTAATGGGTATGGTGATACCGACAATGTCAACTTCTTGAAAACTGTCTTTGCCCAGCATAGGCAAGGGTACGTTGCCTGTGATGACGACAAGGGGTACAGAGTCTAGTTGTGCTGTTGCAATACCCGTAACCGTATTGGTTGCGCCGGGGCCAGAGGTTGTAAGTACAACGCCTGTGCGGGAGGTTGCTCTGGCATAACCGTCGGCAGCATGCGTTGCACCTTGTTCATGGGCGACCAAGACATGGCGAGGCCCCTTCTCTGAACGGTACAATGCATCGTAAATATCTAGAACACTGCCTCCGGGATAACCAAAGATGATGTCTGTGCCTTGCTCAAGCAAGGATTCGATCAGTATTTCTGCTCCTGAAAGTTTCATGGTTGCCTCTTTTTTTGTTTTTAAACAGGTATACATATCCAATTGCAAAATTGGTATATGAAATTTGTATAGTTGGTAAAAAGGTTCAATGTTGGCGTCATATCTCTTTATTGATAGATGTTGCTTGGTAGCAAAGATACGCGCACAAAACTGAAACGAGGCGATCTCAACATGTCTTGTTAAGAGTATAACAAGACATGATATTTTGATTGTCGCCTGTTTTGAGAAATCTTTTGGATTTGACAGGGCGTGCTTTTTAAGCTTTTTAGCAGTCTGTAAGCTAAACAGCCCATAGGTGTACTAACATCTTATTATTCCCATAAAATAAATGCAAGTATTTACTGATTTACAAGAGGTTTATTTTAGGGGTATCATTCTAAACTGTTGTTCAACGTACGCATAATTGCTGATTTATGTGTTTTTGAACCCTAATATGAGGGGTGTTATTGTTTTACACCTCTTGGTTTTTGTGTCTTTTTGTGTCTATTTGAATTAAGATGATTTGAATATAAGGAGTTGAATAATGCAAGCAAGAAAATTGAGTGTGATGCGTTTGATAAAGCAAGTTGTTGTTGCATCGCTGACAATGATTTGTAGCTCACAGATTTTGGCTAAGGACTTGGTGATTGCGTTGAGAACTGAGCCAACTTCAATGGACCCGCATTTTCATTCATTGACCTCTAACATTCAAATCAATCAAACACTTTTTGATGCGTTGTTATTTCGTGATGCAGATATGAATGTGCAACCTAGCTTGGCTGAGTCTTGGTCGGTTGATGGTAATGTATGGACATTTCATCTGCGTGAGAATGTAAAGTTTGCAGATGGCACACCTTTGACTGCTGAGGACGTGGTTTTTTCCCTGAATCGTGTGGCTTTGGTTCCCAATGCACCTGCTCCTCTGACAATTTATATGCAGCAAATTGTAAAGGTAGAGGCAGCAGATGAGAGAACTGTATTGATCACGACCGAAAATCCTTATCCTTTAGTGCCTAATAATTTGACGAGTGTGCCAATCATGTCTGCAAAGCATGCCGGTGGATCTGCGCCAGAAGGTAAGACAACCCAGCAGTTGAATGCTGGAGATGGTTTGGTGGGTACAGGGCCTTATCGCTTTGTTTCATGGAAGCGGGGTAGTGAGTTGATTTTTGAGCGTAACCCGCATTATTGGGGGGAGCCGGCTGAGTGGGATCGTGTGATCTATCGTCCTATTAGCAATCCATCATCACGCGTGGCAGCATTGCAGGCTGGAGATGTTGATTTGATTGAAGATCCAACAGTGGAAAATATTGAGCATTTGCAAAAAGATGCAAACCTTGATGTCGTAATTAAAGGGCCAACTTACCGTGTGATTTTCATTGGTTTGGATATGCGGGAGAAAGGCTCTCCTGGAGTGAGTGGAACTGCTGATGGCAAAAATCCCATGAGTGATGTGCGTGTGCGTGAAGCTATGTCTTTGGTGATCGATCGTCAAGCAATTGTAGATAGGATCATGAATGGTTTAGCAACGCCTGCTGCGCAACTGCTACCTTACCCCATGTTTGGAACACGTGCTGATATGGTGGAGGTGCCTAATCGTGATTTGGAGCGTGCCAAGGCGTTGATGGCTGAGGCTGGTTATGCCGATGGCTTTAATTTGGTGCTTTCAACCCCTAATGGACGCTATATGAATGATGTGAAGTTGGCGCAAACGCTGGCTGCCATGTGGGCGCAAATTGGCATTAAGGCAACGGTGGATGCGAAGACTCCATCAGTTTATTTTTCTGGTTTAGGCAAGTTGGAATACAGCGCTTATTTATTAGGCTGGGGTGCTGGCACAGGTGAAGTTTCTAACCCTGTGACGGCGTTGATGGCAACTGTAGACCCTAAGAGGGGGTTAGGGACATCAAACTACAGCGGTTATTCTAACCCTGCATTGGATACCATGTTGGCTGAAGCTGGGCGAGAGTTGGATGATGAGAAGCGCTCGAAGCTGTTGCAAGAGGCCATGAAAATGGGCTTGGACGAGTATGCAGTGCTACCGTTGCAGTTTGAGCATTCCATTTGGGCAATGCAAAAGAACATCGTTTATGAAGGGCGTACAGATCAAATGACGATGGCAATTGGCATCAAGTCCAGAAAATAAAGCAGCAAAAGACAAGAAGCAGGAATAAAGTAGGAGTGAAGGGTATGAGTATATTGACAGAGATTAAGTCCTTAGAAGATGAGTTCATTGCGATTCGTCGTGACATTCATGCACACCCCGAGTTGGCTTTTGCTGAAGGGCGTACAAGTAATTTGATTGTTGAGAACTTGAAGCAATGGGGCATAGAGGTGCATACCGGTATTGGCGGAACAGGCGTAGTTGGTGTATTGCGTGGTTCTGTTAATACAGGCAAACCTCAGCGTGCCATTGGTATTCGTGCTGATATTGATGCTTTGCCTATGGAGGAAAAAACGGGGCTACCTTATGCGTCAACCATAAAAGGTTGTATGCATGCCTGCGGACATGATGGACATACGGCCATATTGCTTTATGCAGCAAAGTATTTGGCAAAGCACAATGATTTTGAAGGCACGGTTAATTTTGTGTTTCAACCCGCTGAAGAGGCACCTCCAGGAGGTGCCAAGGCAATGATTGAAGATGGCTTTTTTGAGAAATTTCCGTGCGATGAAATGTATGCTTTGCATAACCGCCCGGGTTTAGCACTAGGTCATGCTTCTTTTACCCAAGGTGCGGGGTTTGCTTCGTCTAACCCCTTTACCATTAACATTAAGGGCAAGGGTGGACATGCCGCGTCCCCACATAGAACCGTGGATCCGATTGTGATTGCAGCTCAAATGATCATGGCTTTGCAAACGGTGATCTCTAGGCAAAAGCACCCTGATATTGGGGCACTGCTTTCAGTCACACAGGTTCATGCAGGGAGCACGGATAACATCATTCCAGAAGTTGCAATGCTCAACGGAACTGTGCGTACCTTTGATATGGGCTTGGTTGATGAGATTGAGGCCAATATGAAGCGCATTGTAGAGACACTGCCTCAAATATATGGTGGTAGTGCCGAACTTGACTTTAAACGTGGTTACCCTGTGTTGATGAACTGGGATGAGCCTTACCAGTTTGCTGTGGGAGCTGCACAAAAGGTGTTGGGTGAGGATAAAGTGGTGGTGAATTCTGAGCGTCGCACGGGTTCAGAAGATTTTGCTTATTTTTTGCAAAAAGTACCCGGTGCCATGTTCCATCTGGGCATTACACCAGAAGATAAAAAGGTGGCAGAGTTACATAACCCTCTTTACGATTTTAATGATGATGCCTTGCACATTGGCGCAACACTTTGGGTTGAATTGGTGCGTGCGTTTTTTGCACGATCATAGTGAATTCAGGCATTTAAAAATATGGCGTTGGGCGCCCTTGCCGTACGGGTTGTACTAACTGTGGTCACCCGCCTTGCCTTTTTAATGCCTGAAATCACTATAAAGCGCTTGCACAAGAGATTTATGTTGGAGTTTTTAGGTTTTTTCTGATTTTGTGAAAACTCGGTTCTTAGCCGAGTTTTTTTATGGGTAAACGCTTTGTTCCCAGTAGATGCTTTAGGAGGATTTTGAGCAAAATGCCATAAGCAGGTAGCAGTAGGAAAAGGCAAAAAGCTATCTTGGTTGCATAGTCTAAGCAAGCAAGCTCTATCCAGTTGGTAGCCATAAAGGGGTCGTCACTGCGATAAAAAGCGGTGAAGAAAAAGACCAAGGTGTCTAAGGCATTGCCAGCAACGGCAGCAGCTGTGGGCGCAATCCACCAAGACCTAAGTTGGCGCAGTTGGTTGAAGACCAAGATGTCTAAAAGTTGCCCTAAGACGTAGGCCAAGAAGCTGGCCAGTGCAATTCTGAATACAAATAGATTAAATGTACCCAGCTGGTTTACGCCTTGCCAAGCACCATCAAAAAAGAGTACTGAAACAGCGTATGAAATGGCAAGGGCAGGGAGCATGACTGCAAAAATGATGCGCCGAGCCAAGCTTGCGCCAAAAATTCTAACCGTTAAATCCGTCGTGAGAAAAATGAAGGGAAATGTGAAAGCACCCCAAGTGGTATGCCAAGCGAATAGTTTGACAGGGATTTGCACCAAATAGTTACTGGCGGTGATGACTGTGATATGCCAAAGGACAAGCCAGCATAGCGCACGACGTTGCTCTTGCAGTGTAAAGTTAAACATAGGCTTTTAAAGCTCAAGGTGTTATAAAAAAAGCAGGAAAACGCTTTTTAGCGGTTGTCTATTTTTTCAGGATATAAGTCATGGTTGGCTAAACGGTGCTGTGCAATGTCTTCCCA
>JARJEC010058867.1:0-22463 GCA_030264575.1 Tachinus sp. AB-2021 | reverse complement strand
TATATATAATATATAAACTTTCATTCGTTGTACTAGCATCAGAGGTTGAAATTTGTCACAATTTGAAATTAACTTTTGTGGTGGTTGTTTTACAATTATCGTAATAGGAAAAACCAATAAAATTATTTTATTATGTTTTATGTTTTAGGTTATAATTACGCTATAAATGCGATGAAAGCCAATTTGGCCAATATTGTGAGACACTATCATTTTACAACGCCTTTAAAAAAAGTCGAAGATATTGAACTGTTAATGAGGATAACTATTCATTCGGTTACAGGATTTCCAGTGGCGATATCTAAACGAAATAAATGATTTTTTTTAAATGTTTGCCAAATAATATTTACTTTATTTAATTTTTTTATTGTGGCACATTGACATCCCATAGTTACTAAAAGCAGAGACACTAAATTAGACAAAATAGAGCCATTATGAACTTTATCCAAGAATTTAATTTGTGTTTTCATCTTGGATATTATAGTACAAGTACAACTTAGCGTGACATATGGAAGACGTTTTTGCGCAACGATAAAAAGTACGCATAACACGAGAAAGTATACTCAGAGGCAATACCATCGCTAGTTTTGTCTCTGAGCATACTCTAGAACTCTCGACCTCTCTCGTGTTATGCGTCCTTTTCTATTGTTACACAAAAACACCTAAGTTGGTTGTACTCTACGTATACTAAATTGAGGTTAAAAATGTTATATTCTAATATGCTTTTTATTTTTAATTATAATTGAAAAGCTAAAACCTGTCTGGTTTTAGCTTTTCAACTATCGGCAATGGTCTAATAGATATTGGTGCAAAAACTGTTTTCACTTTTCACACCAACAGTCAATAAACCACTAACAATGGATAAAAAGCCAAAACCGGTTTGAATATAAATAAAAAAATTAAAAAAGGTTATAAGAATATAATATTGAATAGCCTTTCCTATGTGATTATGTGCATTATAAATAAATAAAACTTTTCATATATTATTTTATCGCAAAATTTGATTAAACCGTAACTAGTTTTGACCAATTACCTGGTCAACATAATAAGGTGATATAAAGAAATATGGTATTAAAAAAAAGTAAACATAAATAAATTACAGGTTATTAGGGTTAACAAGTTCAAAGAAAAAAAAAGAACACTGGTAAACAAACAGATTGAAAAGAAAGGTTAATAATTTACAAAAATAGGTTAAACATGGTAAAAATTGCAACGAGTATTCTGTAAGAAAAGGGCTTACACACAATTTATCGTTTTGACAAGCTTGAGATTAAGTTTTACATTCTTTCTTGAGGTATCTGTTCTTATTTCTGAACAAGCATGTTACAGTGCGTACAGAGTTACACTTTGTTGCAGATGGATACTACATGACGGTGTTATGTTCCGGGGAATGTACAGTACGTATATATACATACATACATACATACATACATTATGTACAATACATACATAAATACATAATGTACAGTACATACATACATACATAAAAATAATACTAAGAACCATCTAGATCATCGACGAGGTGGTCAAAATTCCGTGGAATTTTCGATTTAAAAATTTTGAGAAAAGACCTATACTTTTCTCTAGGAAGGAAAGGTAAAAACAAAAAGAAATTCTACCGTAAGTTAGAAGAGAAAGAAATTAAGTATAAAACTTTCCCAAAAGAGAATATAAAATTAAGAGTTTTGAGAAAATCTATGCGGTAAACCAAAACAAATAGGAAATATGCAACGTGGATAACTGAAGAATAAAAAAATCATGTCGGAATCACAAAGATGCCAACAATTAAATGAATAACAGAACAAGTTCTGTGGAAACGATAAAGGATACAAGACTAAAACAGCCAATATAATTTACTAGTATCACAACGCATATCTGGCCATAGAATCAAAATAACGTTACAAGTTTAAAATCAATTTTCCAATTGATACTGGGGGTAGGGGTCAGAAAATTGGGGATGGAAAGAACAGGAAAAGTTAAAATCGATACAGGTAATCTACTAAAAATGGATACTTAGTCTAAACAGAGACACCAGTGTATGTAGTGCTTGAGAAAATAAAAAGAATAAATTAAGAGTGAATGCAAGATAGAGAACAATGAAGTATGAAGAGAGATTGAGACAGATAAATGAATGTACAAGTTTACAACAATGTTTGAACAAGAAAATTAAATGCAAAAATGATAAAATTGGAAAATGCAGGAAGAGATATTACAATATGAATAGATATGCCAGCGAAGAAGTAGAAAGAATGAGAGCAAATGGAATAATAATATGGGCCAAAATTATGGAATGAGATAGAGATATACAGAGGCAAGCAACTGTAAAAGAATGAATCTATGTACAATGCAAAATGTGCATCTATAAAAGAAACAGCACTGTCATTATACGAACAAAATGGCAAATGCCATGTAAATGAAATAAAAACGATTGCAATATTTAGATGTGGGAATGAAGTGAGTGTCAAAATACTGGATAAACGAACAGGAAAAAATGTAGAATGTACGCAGATGCCAAGGAAACTATAGAACATATACTGAAAGAATGTGATCAAATGAAAGAGAAACAAATGGAAAGAGAAGATGAGCTGAAATAGGACTAGAATGGAAAAGGGCAGTAATAAAAAAAAGAAAGCAACTGTAAATGTAATTTAGTTAGTTGGATTGTATAAAATGTTTTTTATTTATAAAAATATTTTCGTACAGAATGTATTTATTTTAAAGCCGAAAGGCACGAAAAATAAATTATTGAAAATTATGTAAATTTTTTAAAGTAAACTTTTTGAATACGATTTATCAAAAAAATTTATTAACAAATAATACTTTCGAATTTCAATTTATTAGCATATGCCAGTTTTTATAGAAAACGACAAAACTTTTTTTTAAGTAAACCTCATAAAATTTTTAACTTCAATTTTTTTATCATTTATACCTATTGTAAATCCTATCTGGGGACCAACTGTATAGGGTATAGCCTTCTAAATCGTAACTACTAATTAATTGTAACATAAAAACAAATTATCCTCGAGCCAAATAAGAAGCGACTTGTAAATGTCAACTATTTTTATCACTTATTTAAACAATTTTAAAACTAATTGATTAAAAACACGATTGTTATCGTTAGCTTACTGATAACGATAACTAAATTTCGTAATTAGTTTCCTCAACATTTCGTCTAGCATAATTTTTATTGGGTACTAATAATTGTACGTTCTACGTTTTTCGTACAATAGAATAATCAGAAACGGTTCGACAAGGCCGAAAACATATTAAAATAGATTTGTTGCAATATATACAGTTATGGATTCTTGTTTGTAATCGCGGGCACGCGCATTTATCCTGTAGCCACCTGACGGATACAATCTGCACAAACGCCCTACTTTTTGAGTTTTTGTGAAACCCCCGGTGTTGTCAGATGTAAAATGTTACTTTCTGAGCAAGTTATTTATGGTTTAAGTGAATAAAGATGGTCTTTATTCAGGTGTATCATGCACTACTTTTTCCAATTTTAAACAAATTTATTACTTCAGCCTACAAATTAGCAAATTGATAAACAAGCTACAAGATCTATAGCAACAACTTATTTTTAATTTATTTATGTTGTTCAAATCACTTGTGAATAGAATGTTTACGTTGCCATTGACAGTGTGAATAAATTAAGCTGTCATTCTTTTATCCATAGTTTTTTTTTATATATATATATATATATATATATATATATATATATATATATATATATATACTGAGCATTTTATTAGGTGCAATTGGAAATAATATATTATTTTATTATATAAGCAAGTACAGAAGGTTTTTATCCACCAAATGGAGTTTGCGGCACGAGCCGTAGGCGAGTGCGGTAATCATTTGAATGGATAAAAATGTTTGCATGCGAGTATAATACTATACTTTATCTACGATCATTCATATAAAACAATAAACAAATACTGAGTTAAATATTTTGATTAATTCACTTTGTGCGCTGATTTTGTCGTGTTTGTTTATGCTACTGTAGTTACAGCCAAACTGTTGCCAATATGGCAATGGTGATATAATAAAATTCCCAATATTTTTAATTTTGATTGGCCAAGTCGCGACCTATGAAAGGTCAATTTTATCTATGGTTAGCAGCAATGGATAAAACCATAATTTAGAGTAAAGTGTTCACACCAATAATGTCATGATTGTAGATAAAAGTTGTTTTATGTACGAATATTAATAAACAACCTTTTCAACAGTTATTCTTCTATATACATTTTCACATACGTACAATCATTATTTTTTTATTTAAACTATTGTTTTTGTTTGTTACAAAAAGGTAAAAATCTTTAACGTTAATAAATTTGCTGGGTATATCTAGGCGGTGTATTTATCAATTTCTTATAAAAAGTACGTAGGAACTATAGAGTTTTGATTATTACACAAAAAGTATATTGTTGATTATTTCATAACTCAAACTTATGATTTTCTTATGTTTGCACAAGTAAAGCAACGGTAGGCACGGTTAGAACTTGAATGGCTCTGCCCGTTTATCGGTACCATTCGCCATTGGGAAATAAATAACGATGCTTTAGATATAGGAGAGAAATTTTTACAGTTACAAACCGTAACTCAACACACACATACCTACATAAACACGTCCGAAGGACCTCGAGATCGATGGTTAAAAAATTGGGTAAAATCCAACAAATACACATAACATGTGATTATCGATTTTATCGTTCGACATCTGATTCGTCGATTTGTGGATGCTAGTATGTATATATATATATATATATATATATATATATATATATATATATATATATATATATGTTACTAAAATTCAAATCAGGCCTATTGAACAATATTGTAGATTTGCAAATTATTGCGATACTTAAGCAACGTCGTATTTGATCAAAACTTTGATGGATGGCCACATAGCAGCCTCCTTGCCTCATTTGCAATTGGGAAACAATTAATGTTTTAGGAAAATTCATAGAATCAACCGTTCCTATGTGATAATTCATAATGTAAGAAAAAAAAAACTATTATGTTTCTGTATCACGATTTATTTCACACCGTGACTGTAGGTTAGACTGAACCTCAGTCTTCATCAGACGTTACAGAATGCTGGTGTTAAAACACTAGCTTTCTGTAATGTTCTGTTTATCAGCGGTTATACAAGCGCTCATTTCGACTTGACCTGACATAGTATTAGTGATTGTCTATTGTCGTCTTAAATTATGTTAGGTTGAGGTGGGAATGGGTAGAATCCTAGATAAACCGGGACTAAAATATCGTATTTTGGCAGTTACACTGTTTGCCGGCATCCAGTAACGGCTTGTCATTACAGGGATACACGGATTTCTGTATTTGATGCAGACATATACAGGGATAGCAACAATAATGGTTAATTCATCGGCCTTGAAAATTAATAAAATAAATACATTCTTTATAAAAATCGTTTTACAAACAAAAATATATTTTTTATCCTAATTAACTAAATTACACTTGCTGTTGCTTCTTATTACCGCCCTCATCCATTCTAGTCCTCTTTCAGTCCCTTTCAGTACATCTTCTCTTTCCATTTATTCCTCTCTCATCTCATCATATTCTTTCAGTATGTGCTCTATGGTTACCATGGCATCGCCACATATTTTACACACTTTTTCCTCTTTGCTCATCCAGTATTTTGACACTTTCTCTTCATTTCCACATCAAATTTTGTAATTTTTTTTTCTTTTCTTTATACGCTAACTATAATTCTGTAAGTATAATGGCAGTGCTGTTTCTATTATAGATATATATTTTGCATTGGATCTAGATTCGTTGACTTGCATACCTTTTTCTTGCCTCTATTTATCTCTATCTTTTTGAGTAATTTTGTAATTTTGTTCCATGTTATTATTCCATTTGCTTTCATTCTTTCTACTTCTTTACAGGCATATCCATTCCAATTGTAATATCTCTTCTTACTTTTTCCAATTTAATCATTTTTGCATTTCATTTTCTACAACGTTAAAATAATGTATTAAAATTTGTAACCATATTATTTGCATATTACTAAATATATACAATGATTGTACGTAGTGTCTGTGTTGTTAGTTTGTGTCAATATTAAAGTTTATTTTGAACGAACTATGAATAAGAAGACTGTGTGCACACAATCTATATGTTCACGAATCATGCGCCAAAACTAAACTCATTGTTTGTGGGTCTGTAGTTGACTTTGATGAATGTGATAATAGTATTATTACTATTGTTAGCAGTAATAGTTTGCCAAAAAGTTAGCCGAGATAGAACTTTAGATATTTAGTCCCGGTCTGAAGTAAAATTACTTAAAAGAACTAGATTGTGGTCTGAATATTTATCTTTATGCATAAGCAAAATACGTCACAAAACTCTAAAATTTAAACGTCATATAATAAAGTGTTTATAATTAACAGTGATTAAGTATAAACACTTAATTGGATAAAGTTTTTATAAAATTTTATTGAAAAAATACCAACCCATCTATTTTACGCCACTAATTGGCGTCAATTTCACGTCGTTAAGTCACGTCAATTTGACGTTTCCAAATAACGGTCCCTGACATATTTTCGTTTTTTTGCCGTCATATTTACGTCATGTTTTAGATAATTTCTCAGTCCGCTACTGCAAAAAATGACGGAAATATGACGTATCTCTGCTGGCTGGATTATAATCGGTGTTGATTATCAAGTTTAAAGAAAGAAAATACAATCGAAACTGTACAAGTAAATGCGTATATTTTAGTACAAAAAAAAACAATCAAACACAATAATCGACAAATGATATCAACAAATTCTAAAAATTGACAAAAAATACAATATATTTTTATTAAGATACAGTCATGTTCACATAAAACTAGTACTAGTAATTTTGATCTAGTCCCGTAATTTTAAAGTCTAAAAATGTTTGTTGTAAAAACCTGACCTATTGACAGATGTCAATTGGACCATAAATCTTATTATAAAAAAACATGTTTCTGTACTGAACTAGATTTATGTGAGCATAACTACATTTAACACATCTTTTGATAAAAATGTATAAGCTAAAATTAACTACAAAATGTGGTTTTTAATGTAAATAATAAACTAACCATTTAAAAATTAAATGTGCAAAACTTGCTTTATAACAACTAATAATATTTTATAATTATTTAATGCCAATTTATGCATAAATATATTATATGTTTTCAATTGTAGGTTGTTATATTAATAATTAAAAATATACAAATTTGCTTTTTCTTTTTATTTATATTACTCTTCCAATTAGTTTAGTCATTTTAAGACATTTTCAAAGCAATCTACAAGGTTTTTAAAGTCTAAATTATAAAATGTGTGTATAATTTACTTTACCTTAATACGTTTTAGTAAACTTGGCAACTTAGCAAATCAGCAGGTGTGATTTGCGAAAATACCGGTAATAAGAATTGACAACGCTGCCGGAGACAACTTCACTTTGTTGTACTTAAAAGCCGTTTTTGGCCGGGCCTTTTAAATAATCAGTAAACACATGTAAATGGACCTATGATGCACCCCTATACGTGCCGGTTTAAATTACCCCCACCTTGCAACTGCAATAATAAAAAATTAAGATCTATAGTCAACGTTGTAAAGCATCGCAAATTTTAACGGTTTTTCCGCCGAGTTAATTGTAGGATAGATTCAAATTTTCCGGGTCAGCTGAATTATATAAGCAACGCGCATGGCTATTTGTCCCCACTTCCTATTTACATTTTTTGCTATATTTCGCTAACCGCGAAATCTGTTATTATTTTCAGCAATTTTAACGTGATTTCCTTATTGTTTTTATCGGATAATGAAAAGCAAGAATATTGTACTTAATTATTGTATGCGACAATTACTATGGCAACCGGGCCCTCCATTACTCATTCTCACATCGATATATTTCACAATAGTTTAATTAGGCCTAAATTGAGCTGAAAAGGTATAATAATATTAATTATTATTTTTCGCATTTTTAATTGTTGTTGAGAGATAAAGACGCTGGGAAAACCCAAATAAGTTGTACATAAGTGGGTCGTATGGTTAGGTAGCCATTTGCATGACCTTAGTAAAATCCATAATATGTAAAATCTTTTTTAATCCGAGCGGAACATGTCGATGCAATGCAATTTATATAATTGTAAAAATGATTTTGCGATTCTGATTTGATTTTCGTGTGCATTTTCACGCGAAGAACGTTTATTTGTGGAGAATTGAAGATTTACAGATGAGATGACGCCAAGTGGGTGTCTACGCGGCGGCCATCATGGCAGTATGCGTCAAGCTTGGCAAGCGGGTTCGTAGTGAGTGCTGTGTGTGTTGTGTTGCTCTGGATTTTTCGCGATTTTTATGTGGAATAATCATTGAGATGTACAGGTAAATGTCCATTATCAATATTTAAAGCCTCCGCGACATGTAAATAATGTAGAATAGGCTGGAAAGTGCCGAAAACATGTAAATAAGTGCAAATGTAACTCGGCTTTTGCCCCAAAGCCTTGAGTATAATCCCGCCATGTTTGTTGTATTGCCAGTGGAAATTATTTCTCACAGTTATTGCTCTTATCGCGAAATTCTGCTTTTCTCAATGTATTTATAGAGCATTTTCTGTCTCATTTAGGTTATTTGATAGTTTTCCCGCGTTCGTCCGTCAAATGTATAACCAGCGAACATGTTTAGCGTCCGTTGTTTAACTACCTAAGCCAGACAACCGCCTATAGCCAAGGTCTTCGCAATCTACAATAACACTTGCTCTACTCTCAAAACTAACGTGTACTTCTATAAATTTCATTGCCAATCATTGATAAAACTACTGAAAGGAACAATATTCTAGTGAAATTGTTGTAGTGAAATAATGCAAGCCAATGACTTTATGCACCACCTAAAAGTGCCCAGTTACACAAGCCAGTGAAATCAATTGCAATCTTGTTTTCACAATATATAAATGCTTCTTCGATTCGTTCTGAATAAACTTATTGCTCATGTTAAGGTTTGTAAAAAAATTCTACGTACGATCACTTGATGTAGATTATGAATCATTTTTAGTTATTTGTAAATACATATTTTATAAAAAAAATTATAATTTGATAAAAATATAGGTTAGTTGTTGGTGTGAATCATCAAATATGCATCATTGTTAAATATTCAGTCCCAAATATATTTAAGCACATATTATAGATATTTATCTGAATATATGAAAATTTGTTATTTTGTGACTACGTCAATTATAATTTGTACTGATAAACGGTGTGTTTAAGGTTAAACAAACGATAATAGTCTACAGTTTAAAATTAAATTAATTAATTATTGTTGTTGGCTGAGTATAAAAAATATTTGTAATAAAATAAATTTAATATTAAATTATCTAAATATACTTTATTGAAACAAAAAAGACAAACATTTAATTATGAGTAATAAATAAAATTAATATTTACCACTGTTTTTCTTAATGTTGGAAAGCAGTAATATATAAACAATAATTTTGCTCTTGAGAAATTTTTAATTCGTCAGTTTTATCGAGGATTGGGCTTTTAGGTTATGTTGTTAATTTACAAACACGAAAAAATCAATACCAGAATTGTAGCTAAAAATCATTATATTGCTCACAATCTAAATAGTAAGTAGGTTAAAAATGACAATGTTTGTTAGAGTAATTTCAAAATAAGCTTATATTATTAGTTATAAACATTAATTTGAACTGAGAGATTTAATCTGAATTTTGGAATATATGCAGCTTTCTCGCTATTAACAGCACATGGTGTAACCAAAGAAATAAGAATGTGTAAAGTAAATTTTTGCATCCTATATCGATTTTTACGTGTCAACCTATAAAACCGACAATATAGCAATTGTGACCATATAAGAACTCTTTTTCATTCATGTAGCCAGTTTATACGTTTTTGTTCTAATAATATACTTTCAACTACTTGAGTATTGCTCATTATGTACTCTGCATTATCAATCAAAGTAGAGTACATAAATTAATATAATAGATTTTTAACTGTAAAATTAACTTCAATTATTAATTTGAAATAATTTTCAGGTGATGTTGGTTGTATGGCATGTGTTTGTTTGAATATGAATAGATATATTATTTAAAAAATGCTAATGACAAAGTTCTAGATCAGTGCTTGCAAGAAAATTGTTTGTATAATTACATTTCTTATGTCATCTCAATATTTTTATTGATCAAATTTTTCAAGATTTTGACTTTATAATTATTAAATATCGCATTGTCCGGCAACTTATCAAGCTTTTAATAATAATTAAGCTACATCGTGCAACACTGCTCAAATAATATGGATGGTGTACTATTGATATCAATTTGAAATTTTTTCTGGTTTGATCAGTATTAAAGATTCGGCTGGGTTTAAAGAATGGCTTTATATGAATTAAATAATATACATATTTTGCACTTCTTTGTTTATTAATCATTACAGTTTTGATAACTTATCTTGCTATCATTACATCAATACATTATTTACAGGCACGCCCATAGCAAATTCTGATGATTTTGTTGTAATTTTCACATTTTTGTATTTTCTTATTTCGATTGCACATTAAGCAAAATTAAATATAAACATGTATCATGCTGCTTTTTGTTTGATTCTTGATCTTAATTATTATTATTCATAGTATTTTAAAAATAGAAACTAAACAGGGAAAACAAATTTGTCAGGAAGAAAATTTGAACTTCTAGGACAATAATAAAATAAATTGAAAAAATTATCAAGTGTTTAAATATGTAACTAATATTATAATGTCATCTAAAATAATAATTTAATAATATATTTCTTAAGAAACTTGTAAATTGGCAAATAAAAATGAATTGCTGTGTTACTAAAAATATGGCCCAATTTTCATAAAACGTGTTTGCAGATCAAAATAGTGTGCCTATTGTATATTATATTATATAAATGTATAAAAATGTGCACTTGGTTAAACTGGTACAATTAATTAATATTTTATCAGTAATTCAAATGCAACAGAAGGTGTAATATTCAAGTACAGGACTTGGACGCAACCTGTAGAGCGGGTGTGATTGACCTGCGTTTTTTGGGGTAATTTATACACAATGTCAAAAATTGTAGTTTATAGGTTTTTCTGGTTGAAATATCAACTGAGGGGAAAATTACTCACAAATTTCACATATACCAACATTCACAATTTCAAAAAGACCACACAATTCCATTCAATTTCTAAAAATTCTATACGATTTAAAAAGATTTTTAAAAATCCATCAAAACGCCAAATAATTCCAAAAAAATCACGGTATTTCAAAAATTCCAAAAATTGCATCAAAATTCCCACAAAGCTTAAAAAATCCACAAAAAAATTCTACACAATTTCTCAGAATTTCAAAAAAAAATTGCCAAAGTTTTACAGTGATTATCTATTGAACCTTTGAACAACGCTTCATGAAGCATTCTTTACGCTTTGTAATTGAGACGAGCAATTATGTATATTCATAATCAGCTGAAATCATCTAAAATGATTTATAATTCTCGAAAAGCTGCCCACCCACCTACCAATTCTCTAAAAATTGCCCACCCTCCTGCCTGGATTATATGAAGTTAAGATATTGGACATTACAAAAGTCAGTTGGATGCTTGGATTTATTGCAGTTAAAACTATCAGCCCAAAATTTTTGTGATTGTAAGAATTAATTGCTTAATAATTTTTATCGAAAAAATGTGATATTAAGATATTACAAAAATTCAGGTGCATTATATTAAAAATTGCCAGTCCAATAATTTTTTGCGTTTTTTAAAACCATTAAGCAATTTGTTAATTTTTGGGGGTTTTCAAAAAAATCTTTTAAATTTCATAATTTTTTTAAATATATTAAAGATTATGTAAATTTGAATTTGTTGATTCATCAAATTTATTAAAAATTTAATATAATATTCTAAATTCTTATTGAATTTTATGAATATATCTTACTTTAAACTCGCATTTTTTAAAATTATATTGAATTCCTTAATAATTTCACATATTTTTGTTTTGTAAAATTTCATTAAATATTTATTTTTATTAAAAAATTTATACAATCCTTTTCAAATTTAAACCAATTTTAATTATTTTTATGAATAGTATTAAATTATAATTATATTTAATAGAATTTCTTGAAATAGTTAAAATCTTCCTCATGCAAAAATATTTCACCAGGTTATATATCAACTAAATAAATCAAACTAAACTAACTAAACTAACCTATCCTAACCTAATTCAATAAAAGCTGACATTTATAATGTGATGCAATCACTGAATTGTATAGAACTGGAACGTGCTCTACCTACTGGGAAAAAAAATTATAACCAAAGCCTACTTGAAGAATTTTTTGGGAGTATTTATGGTTTTCAAAAATGGTCGCTAGGTGGCGCATTTGCATTCAAGTTTATACTTTCAAATGGGGCCCTAGGTCATGTGTAGTTCTGTCGGATAAGTAATTAAAATAGATACAACTTCTGTTTGAAAAACTGATTTCTTATTTAAATTGTAAAATAAAATACTTTGTTCAAATGTTTTATTCTAGGGTTTTTAATATTTTCACAGCAAAGGGTTGACTTTATACATTTTTTTTCAAACAATAGTTGTTTCTTTTTCAAGTACCTAGCTAACGGTACTACACATGGCCCATTGTTCCATTTCAAATTATAAAGTTAAATGCAGTTGTGCCCTCTAGCGGTCTGATACACCCGGTATATATATTCATAGATTATATAATCATCTGAAATAATCTGGCTATACTTTGCCTAATATAACATCGAACTAATAACCAAACTACAAAAATTATTTTAATTTTGTTATCTACTTCTCTTAGTATACAACTTAAGCCAGTTGGCTAGAAAAATTACATATAAAATTCATCAATTTGGTTACCCTAAATTTTGTGTTTTTGTGGGTTGCACACTCACTGACTTATGATTAGATTATAGTGAAATCTCCGTTAAGCGAACACTGAGGATGCAACTGATTTTGTCCGCTCATGGAAGATGCCCGCTTAAAAGAAAGTTTGATAAATATAAAATAATATTTAAACAAAAAACTTTTTATTTATGGGTAACGACTACATAAAAAAATAATAAACTGAATGCACAAAATTCATTTAATTAATTTATTTATTTTATTAATTCGAATTAAAATTCGAGGACATTTATTTGTTAGAGAGATTTTAGTTAAAAATAACAAAATTATAATAAGCGTTTCTGGAGGGCAAACGCTTATTAGAGTCCGCCCAGTATAGGGAAATTTATATAATAATGTGTTATATTTGGATGTTTGCAATTGCATATAAAACTGACTGGCTATATTAGTTGTCCGCTTGTTGGAGGTGTAGAGATTTTATTGTATATTATGATATTTTTATCTCTCAGCATACCCATAATTTTACAATTTTAACAAAAGTAAATTTTATTTACTTTACTAGTACTTCTACTTACTACTTACTTTATATTTACTATCTTATACTGATAAATTACAAGTTTTATCTGTCATTTCTAAAACTTTCAGTTACATACGAGTATATCTAATTTTATAATTGCATAATTTTCATTTGATATAAGTTGAGTAACCAAGGTCCACAAACAATGCTCTCTATAAACAATACAACAAGTGAAACTTGTCGATTGAAAAATTTATTTTAAAAGTTTAATTTTTAGTGATAATATATACAGTGTGTTCTGTAAAAAAATCTGCAAAACAAAGAAAGAATAACATTTTTTTAAAATTATTCCTTGTTTGTGGGTAATTTTAGTGTACACATTTAATACTGAAATCAATTTAATTAACTTAATTTACCTACAGTGATTATGTATCATTTATTATTTAGAAAATGTATTCTATTTTGTGTTAATAATCTAACAACTACTGCTACTTTGCAGGCATATTGACTGTCACATTGTTCTTAATATTAAATTGAGCGATATTTGAGATGAATAATAATTTTCATAAATTTTGTGAAACTACTGTCTATAAAAAATTATAATTGTGTTTAAATCCTATCTTACCATAGAATTAATCAGTAATGATCATTATTGTATAATTGTTTTAAAATTAATCTCATATATTTTAACTTATGGTTAGTTATTGTTGTTTATATAATTATTCTAATAATCAGCAACTTAAAATGAAATGTGATGTAATTGTTTCTGGGAACTATAAAATTATTTGATTTGATATATATATATATATACATATACAGTAAAACCTCAATACAATGGACTTCGGATATAACGGACAAAAAATCCGGTCAATTGTAAAAAGAATTAAAAACGTACTGTTGATATTATACAATTGTTAACAAAACAAAACTTGATTCTTTTTTTAAAGTAGTATTACCAAAAACAAGCGCGTTGAAATCACACAGCAGTGTCATTCACGAGTGTCCGAAGTCATTTTAAATCTATTTTTATATAAAGGACTTTCGGCTTTAACGGACACCCCCTCCACCCGTTTAGTCCGTTATATCGAGATTTTATTGTATATACACTGAGCGATTTACAAAAAACAACCAGATATATAACTTTTTTATTTATTATCCGATTTTCAAAAACAAAAATCTTTTAACACATTGACTGAGTTGCTAAAAAATGTTGTTAACTCCGTTGTGCAGCGTCTGGTGACCGATAAACACATGCTGTTTAAATCTACTGTGTAACTTTTAATTTAATTTCAAATCAAGATTGTTATTCTAGTTTTCTGTCCATAACTAACTAATCAGTTTATAATTGGAAGCGCATGTATCTATGACAAAAAATGACACAAGTCAATTTTTAGCGTGACAGCTCATGTTTACAAACGTTCTTGCGTGACAGAATATTGGATAATAATATTAGTCACGTCTCATGTGATGCTCGTAGATAGCATTTATTATAGCACCGAAAAAACAAGAATGAACGCTCTACATATCGGATACTCACGACCGATGCCGCAAATAACTGATTATATTATTTATGTAGTGTGGCATAACTCACGGGCACCGATACTTATTAATCACTTTTTATTAAATATTTGGCATAAGATAATCACTACTATATGTAAATATCTTGTCCGCAAATTTTTAATAAAATTACACATGTCGCACATATTAAAAGTTTGTCAAAATATTTGGCATAAGATAATCACTACTATATGTAAATATCTTGTCTGCAAATTTTTAATAAAATTACACATGCTGCACAAATTAAAAGTTTGTCAAAATATTCTGTGCACAGAATGAATGCCTCACATTGGTCTTCGGAGACCGATGATGTAGTCAACGTATTAATGGCCACATAAAGACCATGACTGTGAAATAAAAAATTACGACTGAGCGTAATATAAAATGTCATTTAAAAAACACTTGAAAACCTCTCGGTCGTTGCTATGTCAATTAAAATATTTACTTCACTGTCAAATGATAGGCTTTATAATACCATTAAAAGCTGTTTTTTGTTTTTGAAAATCGGATACATGAAGAAGTTACAGCTCTGGCCGATTTTTATAAACTGCTCTGGATATATATTGTTAATAAACAATTTGGGAAATTATTAATATTTATAATAAAATGCCTACAGAAGAAATGTTATTATAGTCGATTCAAAACCGAGCAATGTTTCACCAAAATTAATGCACATAGACGGCATGTGATTAGAAAGAAGTTGATAGATGCTCTGTAGTAGACTCTAGCCGACCACTGCTTATAAGTCATACGTACACTCTAATTTAACATCTTAGCTTCAACCAAATTTTTGTAGAAATGTATGTAGGACCAAATTTTTTTTAAATACTTTATACTTCTTACATGTAACAATATTCCATAAATATGTAAAGATTCAGAAATATTATTTTAAATTGTATTTGCCTAAAAACTTGCCGCCAAAACTATAGGAGTAGAGCTATAGCTGTCCATGTGACAGTTCCATGGACATCCTGGCCTCACGGGACATATTGATAGTCCGTCCCTAGTTATAAGTTTATTGTAATATAAATGTCTGCACACATTTTTTTATATTATATTATACCATCATTTAGTTATTATAAGGAGTATACAGAATAAACGAATTGAATTGAAAAAATATGCTACAATATAAAATCGTCATTTATGGTGCAAGTGTGTGAATGTGAGTTTGCCTTAATCACAAGGATAAAAATATTACATAAATAGGAGAAGCACTACATATAGCAAGTGCTGCAATAATATGAAACCTGCCTTATTTTTTATACTATAAGATTGTACAACATAGTCAAATTTTTAGGTTAACCGTTCAGAACACACGCTCTAAATTTAACTTTAACACACTCACTGTGGTCTAATCGACCGCACACGGGAAATAATAAGTAATAAAGTTTGTTTTTTTATTTTATTTTAAAAATCAGAAATAAAAGTACGTATGATGTAATATATAATATTTTTTAATACAAGACTAAACATACTACATATGCAATAGAAAAATATTTTAAAAAAATACAAAATTAAATTTGGTATATTCTTAATCACCAATTTCTTATAGCATATCTAAATGCGCACACAGCTAACCTAAATATTACAAATTCTAGAGAAGATTTTTTTAAAGTGTGGTTCTTTCTTTCGACCATATAGCGTGTTGTGGAGTGTGAACCCTCCAGAGGATTTTGATGAGTAAGAAGGTACCAAATTTAATTTTACATTTTTTAAATATTTTTCAATTGTATATGTAGTATGTTTAGTTTTGGAAGAAAAAAGAAGAATATTATATTTTTCTATCACACCATATGTATTTTTATTTTTGGATTATAAAATAAAATTTAAAAAAATTTATTACTTATTATTTCCTGTATGCTGTCGATTAGACCGCACGATGCGTGTGCTGACGTTACAATTTACATTTACATGCGTGTATTGAATGGTTAATATAGGCTATCTAAAAAATCAGTAATGACAAAATTAGAACAACTTTGATAAAAGCAAATTTTGTGAGATGAGTTTTGTTTTGTAGTTAAACGATTTTTTATCATTGTTTTTTTTTTTCAAGATAAACCTGAAGTTTTTAAATCAGCTAATTTCTTTTAAAGCACTTATTTGTTTTATTTCTTAAGTTATCAAAACACAAACAAATTTTTTTCAACTTTAAATTTTCAAAATTTTGATCAACATACAACGATAGTTTTGTTATTACAATTTATATTAATTGCAATAGCAAAACCTTTGCTTTGTTTGGTTCAATATCCGAATATGGAACATCTTTAAAAAGATTGTCTTGTATAAACACAAATATTTCCTCTCATTGACCATCCCTTTCTCCCACTACAATGATTTTTATTAGGATTACTGAATAGTTGCCAATCTGTGACTGAAATGTACTGAAAATAAGACTATTTACAGTTTTTTTTATGAACACTCGTAAAAATCATAATCAAAAGAATAATAGAAATTGTTGCAGGATAATAAAATCATTGAATTGAAATATTTTATTGAATTGTTTAATAACTTGCCATTAATTTAAAAAAAGATTAATAATAGTTTTTTCACATGCCACTTTCAATTATAGATTGTGTTAATGTGGATTTAAATGCTACTGTATAATCCTTTCCTAGAAGTAATAACTAATCTCTTTCTAGAAATCATTATTAAATCAAGGAAGTTACTGAGAATTTGATAACACTTTCAAAACACAATATATGTATATTATAGATAAAATACATTTAATAATTTATTTATTTTTCAAGTAAATAATTTAGAATTATCTCGGTCAATTTTATTTCTTTTATTATCAGACATGTTACATTTTTTCATATATATATATAATTAAAAATATAATAATATAATAAATAGCCTCAGCGCACCGCTGAGGCTATTTGGCATAATTAGGAATTATAGGTTTTAATGAATCCTGGGGTCATAATAAAAATTATCATAATTTGTAATAAATCATTATTACAAGAAAAGGCAATACTATTTATTTAACAATAATGTAATAATAAAATGAGTTAGCTTTAGTTACTTTATGTCGTATATTTTTGCCTGCATGTAAATATATATTTTTCTTGGATGCACAGTTTTTAACTGAAGTGGCTAGTCATAACATTGAAACCCTTAATTGTCGATAATTACAAACTGAAATAAAAAATATACACAAAAATTGTACTTGCATTAAAGATGCATATAGCGGCAAACTCACGGCAAATGTGACACTCTTCAAAGTATGCTAACAACTAAACGGTTGCTAAGAATAATATTATTTGATTGAAATAGAGGTTTCATGTATTGTCAATAGAAAATACTAAAAGGGCACACACATTCATATTTGTAACACGTCTAATATAGAAGAAAAAATGTAAAAACTGTTGTATATTTGCTGCATATGCGCTCTTCGGAGTGTTAATATACCTACAAACTTGACATGCATATGTGGTCGAAAGCATCGCACTTTTGAAATACCTTCTCTAGAATTTGTAATATTTAAGTTAGCGGTGTGCGCCTTTGGATTGTTATAAGAATTTGTAAGATACCGAATTTAATTTTGTATATTTTTAAAATATTTTTCTATTGCATTGTTGTATGTTTAGTTTTGGATGAGTAAAAAAATAGAATATTATATTTTTCTATTACACCATACGTAATTGGTACTGCAATATGTTGTATGTCAAAAAGTGAATGTTTTCAGGAGAATGAAATAACCGTCGTCTTTGTTTACTGCTAATTATAAATATTTAATCATTCCTGTATTATGTTGTTAAATTAACGTTGGTTTTAGGTAAATATATTTAATATTATATGTATTTACATAATACTTTGATATAGAACATTCTGCCACTGAAAATTGGCAAACATATTTGCAACTTGCTCTTCTTGTCGTTTGATATTTGAACGTGTTTTATTAGCTTGTTACATACAACATTTTGCAGGACGGCAGAACTGAGTACTTTAGTTACAATGGCGATAAATCCAAAAATAATTTCTTTATATATATGTACTTTTATTTCTGAATTTTAAAATAAAATAAAAAACAAACTTTATTACTTATTATTATTTCTCGAGCATAGTCAATTAGACCACAGGACGCTTGTGCTGTCAATACAATTTATAGCGCTTATTCTGAAGGGTTAATATGGACGTAGTTTGGCTATAGTTGCTTTAAGTTACGAGTAGTGTGACCACAATGTCTAATGTTAGTATTTTTTGCTTTTCCATGCAAAATTTTTCCCATTTTTTTTCATTCCATTCAATACCATTTTGCAATATCTTCTTTAGTTTATTTTCATTACACAAAATCAACAACTTTGTATTGATGTTCGTATTTTTCTCTCAATCTCGAATGTAAACTATGCAACTAGGCATGCTCGCTTGCTTGAGAATATTAGGTGTAGTATTTTGTATATTATTTTCACTATCATTTTCATAATCCATAATTTAAATATTTGTGCACAACAACAAAATTTAATATAATCAAATGACATATGTCAACTATCAAATAGTGTTTCTAATAGACCGTATTGTTTCTCTGATAGAATAATAAAATTGGATATAACCAAATGACACATGTCGACGATCAAATTGTGTTTTTAATAACATTTTGTTTTTGAAAGGCAGTTTTCACTATCTAGAAAATTCAATATAATTTACAGGCTATCGTATCACAATGACAATCTAGCCATAGAATTAAAAATGATTGAATAAATAGTTGCTACAAGCGGCAACAATCAAATGGAGACATTTGTTTCACCTTTTATAAGAACTTATCAGTGTACCTTAGTGATTTCTGCGTCGATTTAATTGTTTAGTTCCACCTCAAGTAATAATGAAAGTCAAAGTGATTGGTTGTGTTCCCTTCTTGTAAACGATAAATAAAATTACGTTTTTATTAACTCTTTCTATTTCTTTAAGAAATAATAATTTTTGTTATTTCATGTTTTTTAATTAATTATTTCAGATTTAAATCTTTACACTTAAATTACTTGGAAACGATACACAATATTGAAAAACCTTGTTCTTTATTTATTGTTGAGTATTTGATGTAGAATATGACATTCATTTTCTCCACCTGTAATGAATCACCCTGTATGAATATTAATTAATGTTTATAAAAGCTATTTTTGTCTATTGCTAGTATTTGTATTTTTTCTTAAACATTATAAAACATAAAATCAAACTAAATATCTAAATATGTCCATTATTTTGAACAACACTGTATAAAATATAGAAAATTAGAAATTTTTTGAAAGAAATGTATCAAATTTCTGAATGTGTTCATTATTTTGAACAATTCTGTGTAAAATAATAATAATAATAATATTCATTGAAGAATAAATCACTTTTTTACAAAAAATACATAAATTACATATACATACATACATATATAAAACATAACAAAATATAAAAAAATAAATCAGCAAATATACTTAAAAAATATATAACAATTCAGATATTAATTGCAAAAAAAAAGCTAGACAAACGTTTTGAATTTACATTATGTGTCGAGCAGAAAGATGGTTTATAAAAGTTGAGTTTAGCCCCTAAATTAAAACTATTAGTATTGTTATTAACAAGTTTGTGTAATAATCAAAGATCAGTTATTTTTCTCTCTATGCGTTAAGGCTAATATTTTTAGAAACTTATTCTGTACTCTTACCAATTGTGCACTTGCATTTGAGTAATGAGGTGTCCAAATAATTGATGCACAATAATAATTAATTAACATTGGCATTTACATGTATATTAAAACATAAAAATTACTTTCAATGTTAATTGAAATGGAATTAAAAGTTTTTGTAAAGATTGATATTTGTATACGATTTTCCAACTCTTCTCTGGTGTTCATTTTATTTATATATACCATTGTTTTAATATGATTATATACATGAACATATAGACTCAATGAATTGAGGCTAGGCAATTGTGGAGGCCTGGCAATTGGACACATTACTGGGAAAGACATTATTGAAATGATTTTTGACTTGTAACGCAAAATGAATGGTGTTAATTCTGCATTATCATTCTCCAAATTTTAGAATGCAACATTCAAAGTCATCTTAGTATTTATATGAAGCTCCTCAACAATATTCAAAACATAATCCTCAAGATTCAACATGAACCTATGTCTATTCTATCCTATTTCCTTCAAATTGCACCGAAATTTTTGTTAAATTATTTGTTATCCTACCTTGTTTGAATGAAAATACCAAGAAAAAATGCTTTTTTTTCAGAAAAAAATAAAGGTCAAGCAAACATCATTTCTGAACAAATCATTTTTTAGTTTTTACCAAATAAATTGAAAAACATGAAATTATTTTCAATATTAATTATAATAAACGGAAGTAAACATTTTGTAAAGATTAAAACTTTTTGATAAATGAATAATAAAAAAGTTTTTTCTTTTGTTACATCTATCTGACAACACGTTAACTGGTACTGTTCTGCTGTTGCCTGTAATTCTCATGCTAATTTTTCAAACTTGCTTGATAGTTATTTGGTTTGTTTTTAATAGAATTATTTATTTTTAGATTTGTTTATTATTATTGTTATTACTATTATTAACTTAAACAATTGTATGAATTCTTGGAATAAATACCGACTTTTTATTCAAATAAAATTTTATTATAAGATTTTTTATCAAAATTCCAATGATAATTAAATATAACTGAAATAATGATACAGTGACATCTCTAGTTGCGAACACCTAACCTAACCGGACAGTTTAGAATGCTCCAACACACATCCTTATATGTATTTAATTTTTGTTTAATCGGACACCTCCAATTAACGGACAAAATTTGTTGCACCGTCAGTGTCTGCTTAACGGAGATTTCACTGTATATAACTTCAAATTATAATACTATCATAAGTGCAATTTTTAAAATTAGGTTGCAATAGGAGAAAAATCACCGACTTCAGTATAGAGCAGAGAGCAACGAAAATGTATTGGAATAGTTTTTTTCACTGTTATCATTGATTGACCGGCGATAATAACTAAAAGCGCACATAAAAAATATTTCTCGTTGCTATTATCATTGCTCGACTGGCGAGCATAGCTAAAAGTGCAGCTTTAGTATAAACAGGTTTATGCAATTCAGTGTATTGGTTTTCTACGTTACGCTAATATTGCCGCTATTATCATTTATCGTTGCTCCAACATAAAGACACCCTAAGGCTTGCTTGACACTAGACTAATTTAAGTATTAACTTTAGTACAATTATTGCTTGTGTCGATTGTATAATATAATTACAGTGAAATCTCTAGTCGCAGACACCTCCAACAAGCTGACAACTCTTATAACAGGACAGTTTAGAATGTAACGGCTCACATCCATATATTTATCTAACTTTCTTTTAACTTCCAATAAGCAGACAAGGAGGGAGCGTGGCGCAGGGGTCTAGGCATCCGACTGCTACACCAAAGATCATGAGTTCGAACCTCACACCAGTTGTTGAAAATAAAAACATTTTCAAATATCTATACGCTCTCCCAACTCCCCAACCCGCCTTGCCAGCGTGGGGTTTCACGG
>JARJEC010058854.1:0-35081 GCA_030264575.1 Tachinus sp. AB-2021 | reverse complement strand
TTTGGGCAATTACATCTTTATCGCATTTGTGGTTATAATAAACTCGTTCACAAATAAACTATAAATCTGCAATCTAATCGTATTCACAAAAGAAGCGTACAAAATATACTGTATGCTTGCTATATGTTTATATGGGCAATTTAATATCAAATATTTTATTGTTGGTTAGTAACGCATTGTTAACCTAACCTCAACACTAGTTAATTATTTGAGGATCATTATTTTGGACTGCTTTCACCATCACAATTGGTAGATATGGAAATTTCAAACTCGTTATACGCTTTTAATTGCCCTCTTCAATTTCAATAATTTTGGTATTGATATATAATATGATTTTTATTAATTGGAAATATAAAAATTATTATTTTATTATTTCAATTTTTTATTCAGATAAATCCATCAGTTTATAAATTGTTTGTTCTAATTTAGAAATTTCACACCGTGGGTTTAGGCTTTTTCCCTCCCTGTCTTAAATATAAGAACTATATATGAAATATTCCAACATTTTGTAACAACCGTCAAAAAAATGCTTAAATAAATCGAACAAAGTGGAAAATATCCATTTTTAATCAAATAGAATGATGTGTTGTTGAATTCAATAGAATGGTTTGTTTGAAATTGAACCTCCCATGAGCTGGGAGCATCATATTGCACATTATGCGGTTGGTTTATATTTGGTTTTACATACACCGATTCTAATAAATTGGCAAATAAGTTGGCAATTTTATCATCTGTTAAGGGAATCGCTCATCTGTTAGATCGGCAACTGCCGGTAGGTATCACCAATTTTCCAACGTATGCCGATTCTTTATAAAATAATGCTCTAGCGTTTGGTTAGGTTTTAAGTCCAAAATTAGTTTTTAAATATCTTAATACTCCCAGGTTAGTAACACCAAATTTTAACAGTTTTTCAAAAGTACCTCTGATTATCTCTTTTTTTTATTCCACTTGCGCTATATACAATAAATGAACTTGTTTATAATGCTCTCTAAGGTCACTAAAAATGTGATAGTCCTCCATCTTTCCACTACTTTTGTAGATCACGTGCGCTTGTTTCTGGTCTTTCTCCAAATTAATGATATTCTGATCAAATCATTTAGGATATTTGCAAACGCGACGAGGAACTTTTTTCTTAGGAAAAAAGTTGTTGATGCTATAGTTTACATGGCCTATTTTCATGTACGGGCATATAATAATAATGTAAGAAAATGAAACTACTATGTTTTTAAGAATTAATTTTAAAAAATTACTATGTTTTTTAACCACAAAAATTATTTATTTATTAAAAATAAAAATAAACGCGACTTGAGTTTTGATTTATGAAGGTCATCATCAAGTGCCTAACAGTTACAGAAAAATACATTTATATAGACAAATAAACAATTAAAAACAATTCAGTGAGTGATTATGAACAAGTAGTTTCAAAGGTATACAAAACAATTAAAAAGGGGGGATTAAGTGATCACAGGTAAACTATGTTTTTGTATTACGATTTATTTAGTCATACAGACTGCAGTTTTGACTAACCTCAATCTTCATCAGACGTTACAGAAATAAGTTAATAATGAAACAGACTCAATTTTTATAAGAAACAAACAGAATTAAAGTTACAAATAAACTCGTTAAAGCGTAAGGTATTAACATTATTTCTTTGTTTTGACGAGTTTATTTGTAAAATTTGAATCCCTTTTGTTTCTTATATAAATTTTGTAATTCATTTGTAACGTCTGATGAAGATTGAGGCTCAAACTTCACGATGTGACTAAATAAATCGTGATACAAAGACATAGTAGTTTAATTTTCTTATATTATGAAGTATCACATAGTAACGGTCGTTTCTATCAATTGTCATAATAATAATTATTTGTATCTAAACTCAGTAATAGCGGAGTCAAATAATGTTTTATGAACAAGAAGCAAATTTAAAAATAAAACCACTTTGCAAGAGCTTAAACATAATTTCCAACATTTATTTCAAGATAAAACATTACATTCAGATCTCAAAGTTAATATGTTAACATCTTATCATATTTTAATATATTTCAACAAAATTAAATATAATTTTAAAAGTATAAATATTAACACTATAAAATTTAAATATGTATAATTAAAAACATGTTTCTTACCATTATTAATTACATATTTTCATTCTATATAATAAAACAAAATTCTATATAACTACATATATCTTGAACATCTATGTACACAAATATATAAATAGTATATTTTGATCTCATTTTCCATTAATTACATTTTAAAAACATTTAGAATTAATCAATACATTTATTTGATTTCTACTAAGTTAATTAAAAGAAAAAACAAATTAAAATGCATTTTATTAAAATTGTTATTCACTATAGGAACCGATTAAAATTAATTAAATGCATTGTATATTTGTAATCGCAGTAATAACAGTCTAAAAGGTTGCACTTAAGCAGCAATCATTACCGTAAGCACATAAATTTCTAATTTGTTCTATATTATTTTAACAAACAAAGCTGCTAGCTTTCATAATTGGGGTTGAAAACGTATCACATACATGTTTACGACAATTATCACATTTAACAGATATGCAAGCAGTCTGCTAGAGTTATCGTTATACAATACATCAGTCTGATCAGATTTACAAATAATGTTTACCTGTGAAGGAAATTTAATTAAAATCTTGTTTAGATTAATTCACTTTTTCGAGCAATGGTTTGTACTTTAATTTTTAGTTGTTTGGCAAAAACCGCATAATTTTTAATAAGGTATTACCTTGTATAATCCATTTTTGAATGTTGAATACTTTTATAAAAAATAGCTATAAGCTTACATATATAAATGTTGGTAATACTTTTAATAAACTCGATAATATTGGCCAAATCAATTATATACAATTTAATTAATTATAAATAAATTACAAAGTGCTAAATGATGCCTACGTCGAAATTACTTTCTGTGTAAAAAGTCAATAAAAGTAATTAAAAAATAATCACAACTTATTTTTTAAACCTAGGAAAATATCAGCAACATTAGATGATTAAATTCAATCCCAACAGACTTCAAAATTTACGTTAATAAATTGGCACACTAAGCAGCAAGCTGACATATTTTGCAATAAATTAAATACACTTTTATAAATATACTATATTGAATTTATATACTAATATATGTATCTCAACATAATTTTTCTACTAAATTATTCTCTAGAACAATACAGAACAAAATATCAAAAGCAATTTTATTTCACATAAATAAAACTGCTTTGATATTTCCTTCTGTTCCAATTAGATTAATCATAACAATTTGATAATGAATCAAATGCAATTCAACATCAACACATTTAAAAACTCTTAAATATAAATTTCTAGAAAGAATTTCTATTTTAATTTTTTTTTCAATCTCTTATTGATTTATTTTGTTGTTCATATGTTAAGTGGAAACCTTTATCATTTTTATATTTTTGACGTCGGTCTATTTGCGTCATCTTTTGAGACTAATCATCGACGCCAGAGGTTCAATTCAGGTATTTCAACCGGAGTTATTGAGATATTTAATGTGTACAAAACATATAAACGGTACACAGAACCTACAGTATTTGTTACAAGACGAAAGGTGTGCACAATGTGACCACGACATTGTATAGAACTGGAACAGACCACGTTCCAGTTTCTAGTACCCCTATCTTTGTTTTAGTCATTAAAAAATGTACCGCACGTGTTGAATTGTTATTTAAAGTTACCTAATAAAATAATGTATTGCTGCGCACTTACGTCGACGCACTGAGTCAGAGTGAGAGGTAAATACATCGAACTACAGGCAAGGATTGCAATTTTGCAAATATTTGAAAATTTGGAATTTGAAATTTGAATATAAATGTATTCGGCCGAATCTGGTCCATGTTAATCATAACAAACCTCTCATTTAAACTTGGATAATATGTTCATTTTTATATATTGTATAAGAAAAATATTATATAAATATAAAAGATTTATTTATTATTTTATATGGTATTAATATTTTTTTATACAATATATAACAAAATGAATTTAATTTGTATAGAAAATAAAAATATGATTACATTAAATTGTTGTATTGTTCCCTAAATTATGTTTGATAAAGCGTAGATCACTTAAAGCCTTTTGATCGAACATTTGTAAAAAAGCTTCCTGCAATAGAAAACTTCAATATTTTGCATCGCAATATCAAAGAATATTACTTTGGATTTAATTTTTGAAAATGATGTGATTATAAATGTTAATGCAACATATTTGACTTTTTTCAATTTTTAACGTAACGACTGGAACTGCAGATAGAAATACTTATTTTAAAGAAATAATCTTCGTAAATTAGATTCAATGTATTGAGACTCTATATTTGTGTTGATTGGCATTCTTTGTGCAAATCTTTCACTCATTTTGGTTAGAGTATTTCTTGTTCGTCTAGAATATGACAGATATTCCTATGTTTTCTGCCCGCTCAAACAAGACAAACTTTTTTAACGTTTCCTAAGCACACATTTTTTTAATATTACAAAATTATATTTCAATTTGTAATTCTTTTAATTTTAGAATTACACCTATTCTTATTTTATATATTTAAAATTTGAAATTTGATATATTTTTTTTTTAATTTGAAATTATATTTAAGAGAATTATGAGAACAAATTTTGGAATTTGTTTTCAAATTTCAAATTCCGCATATGTAATCCTTAACCAAAAGCAAATCCTTCTAACATTAAAGCTCGCAATTTTTATAAATTACGATATCTATTGAGTTAAGTGCAATTCATTGAATACTACGTTTCCTTAACCTGAAAAAGTGGATGGACGAGTTTAAATTGTAAGTACATCTTTCAAAGAAGCACTGTTCCGATTTAAACCTGAAACAGCTGTCAACCATACTCCAAAACTGCGTAGCATGGAGTTATTACCTAACCTTTTGCAATATTTTTCATATTTTGCAAATTTTTGAAACATATCAGTACATTTTGCATCACATGTTGCAAACATTTTGATATTTTCTTTATATTTTGCATCATCATTTAACTTTTGATATTTTACACATTTTTCCAAACATTTCATAGCATGTGCATCAATGTTGAGCAACAAATTCAAGTATGTCCATGTCATTTTGAAACAATATTCTACATTTTATGACTTTATAGCAAATTCGACATTTTGAAATAAAATATTTTAATATTTGTAAACGTCTTCTTTCATGTAAACGTAGCGTTTCTCAGATAATTTTGATATTTCGCTTTATCGATCGAGATTACTCAAAAAATTGTATGACACACTTTTACACCAAAATTTCGATTGTATCGAAATGTTTGAAAGCAATTTATTACATTTTGCAATTTATTGCTCAAAATTAAATAATGATATATGCATTATTCTAAATTTTTAAGTTTGCAAATTTTTTGAAAATCATTATTTATAGAATATTTTGCACATAATTTATATCTCCGGATATCTATATAAAAAATCATTAACTCTTTTCAAATTTTGTATTTTGAACATTTGCATTTCGTGAGTAATTTAAAAAACTTTCTATTCATGTTTTTATTGACGTTTCAGATTTTTCAAAACTATGTATACTTTTTATGGTGTATATACACATCAATACAAATATTGTGTGATCTTTTTCAAAATTCTGCAACAAATTGAAATATTTACTAACATTTTGTAAAAAATTTGCTTTTCTGAAATTTTTATGATAATGATAAAGACATTTTGCTAATATGTTCGTACATTTGCATATAGTTTGTAAATGTTTGTGTTATTATGCGTTGCTGTTCAAAGATTTTAATATTGTAGTAGAAGGTAGTATTTGTATTTTATAATAATTTGTCAATAATTAACAAAAAATTTAAAAAATGTACAAACATTTTGTGGTATATTTAGACGTTTTGCAATATTTGTAAAAATATCTTAAATAATTTGATACTTTTATTATGATGTTTTTCAATACTTTGTATAAAATTTAAATATTTCTCACCATGTTGCATTTTATTTTTATTTTAACAAAATCATTTGTGATATTATTTAACGATATTGATTTGAATACCGATCTGTAATGTTTTATCAAACGTTTGATAAAGTTTTTTTGATTTTACACTTTGACAGCATTTCAAAAAATTTTAGATATTTTGCAAAATATGCAGACAATTTGTAAATATGAACAGTTTTTTCTCTTTTTTTTTTTAAATATTATGGTATCTGCAGTCTTTCATTTTTAACAGCTCTCTAAAGTTTATAATTATTTTGAGCTACTACATTTCTAAACATGTTGCATACATTCGATAACAACTTCTCAACTTATAATATTTCAGATTTTTAAACATTTGATAACATTGTGCGGCATTTTGTAAACAATTATTATAAATAAATTGTGCGTATTGTAGTGTTTTTAGTGATGAACCGTATATGATTTAAGATCATCAATGAATATCTAAATGATATTTGTTCTGCTAATATTTATATTTATAGATAACATAAATTTCCACCAAAGCACTTTTCCCTATATATATATATATATTACGTCAAATCAATAAATTAATTAAATTATTTTGAGTAGGAATTGTCTATAACAAATTAATGATTTAAGATGATCAAAATAGCGTATAATATATATATATATATATATAGAATTGAATTGGGTCCATTTAAGGTTTACCTAAAATACTGTTCTTCCACGCAGGATCAACGTTAAGCCCTTTCAGATCCAACATTTTATTGTAAATTTCCTGTTGAATCTGAGAAACACGTTTGTGTAACTTCCGAATTTCTGGATCAAAACTTATAACCACACGGTTGTCTACTGTTCTACCAATCATTCCATTTAATGCATACTCCAAGTAACATTCTATACTTGATCGACGAAAAATTGATCCTCCTTTGGATGCATTTACTTCACAGCCGGGAATAAATCTGCTAACATTCATCTGAAAAAATATTAAAATTTAATTCCTGATTTAAAGTTTTTGTCGAAGATATTGGATAACTTTTCAAGAATAGCGGTTTATTGTTATTTTGCAATATTTTTTAAACTATTTATTGCAGTTTTGTACTATTTTGAGATTCATTTTATGTTAGATCTATAGTTTTTGATATTTTTTACTAGTTTTTATGTGTTTTACCTGTCGTAAGTACGAGCAACGTTGTGTGTTTTACTCGTACCTTACTTACTATTGATATTTTATATTTTTTACTTATTGTTGATATTTAGCTGCGATGTCAATGTATTGTTTTATCTACATTTTCTTAAAATTATTACTTTTTGTAAGTGACACTGTACTTAACTGGTCGAATTTAATAGCGCCAGATTTTTTTCTTTGAGAATACTTGAAAGAGAAAGTTTAAGTCAATAAACAAACCAAATTTTTATATCAAATTTGGGGGACATGAAAAATGCACTAGAACGCGACCGATTGTGCAAAGGCGTCATTTACGTAATGTAATTTTTAAAACTTACTCACAATTAATCTTAATTAAATTAAACATGGCATTACATGGGCCACCCTGTATAAGCCACTTTCTAATTGTGTATACTTCTTATTAAATCTAGTAAATTTTTGCAAAAATATACATAAATTATTTTGTATTTGAGATATATAATTTAAAGATTGACATACAACAATTATTAATCAATATTATATTTGAGAAAAATATTACATAACTTTTTTCTTGTTATTTTAAAAGCCACAAACAATGAACTTTTGGACGTAAACTTCCCCCGACTTCACCATGCTTTTTGTTTTGCGAGCCTTTATCTCTTGCTTTTTTTATCAACAAAATCAACATATGCACAGAGACGCTTTGGGTTGGTCAACTTTAATACCCTAGTGAGAGTGGTATGTTATAATAGAATAGTCAAAAATATGCAAGCTACCACTGAGAGAACACCCTGCTAAAGTCTAAGAAAACAACGGATACTGTCATGTATAATGAGCGACAATCTGACCATCAAATCAAAAGATTAAATTGTTTCAATTTTAATAAAAGCTTATCATTGTGACCGTTGTGATTTCCTCATAATAAAAATTGGTAAACTTTTTACCCATTTCAATAACGTTTTAAGTCAAAACATTTCTTAGTATTGGAGGTTTGTCGAGTTATAGACTATTTGAATCCACTGTGCAGCATGGTATCACATGGCTCAATAAAATGTTCGACGCTGTCTATATAAAATACATATCCCATGAAGGGTAAAACTGTATTTTATTGTTGTCGCTTGGAACAGTGTGAATTTGGAAAAGTGATTTTAAAATTTTTTGTTTGATCATTGACTTTGTTAATATCTCCTGTGTTCATCGTAGCAATGTGAGGTTAATTATTGCACACAATAACGATGATGTATTGGCATAGGCTGCGGAATAGGCCATAAGAGGGATGGTCAAATAGCTAAGCAAAATAAAGATGCAACTTTCCGCGCAGAAGACATTAAAGCCCAACGCATTGGTGGCACTAGTAAAATGGCTTTGTACAACGTCGCCTTGTCGATAGCAATATACTACGCTATCGTTTGAACTTGACGCCAAAAATGCCGTAAAATCTTCCCACAAACACAAACGAAGGTTTTAAAAGGCGTTATTTACCATTAGAAATATACATTGGAAAAAGATTGCACGAGAAGCGACCGTCGTGATGTACGAGGTAAAGTGGCAGAAGTAAAGCGGGCGTAAATAACATTCCGAGGACAAAGGTAAAGAAAGATAAACATTGAATAACTGCTTACTAATAAAGCAAAGCTGGAAGGTAATTCCGTAAATGTCGACGTTGATTGGAGCTATGATTTAGTTACAGGCGCTTTCTCAAACCATACTTGAAATAGATCTATTGTGGTGAATATGACAATAAGTAAAGTAAAGATAGCTTAGAAATTTCAGACATTGGATTATAATGTTTAAATGAAACTGCAGAAATTGCTGGGTTAAACTATAGATAGGCAATAATAATCTTTTGGTTGATTTGCCAAAAATTAACTAACTAACTATAGAGGTGATATTAAAGACTACTAATTTAGAGTACTAGACTACTACTAAATATATGCAAACAATTTTGTGTATATTTATTAAATTTAATGTTTGATATTAAATTATAAGCCAAATAACAGATTTAAATAGCTCAGAAAGAAAACTGATCAGTGTCAGTTAAACCTCTATTAGCTTGGTAATATTAAAAAATACTGTTTTAAATGTATTTTTTTCTAATTAAACTTAAACAGTTCCGACAACAGCAAACAATAAATGATTGCTTCATAAAGTACTACTAACGGCATACGTTTCTTATTCACCTTTTGTATCAATTATGCAAACACTGCACATATTCGAACAACATCTTATATATTTATCTAAACCAATACTTTATTTTAAAAAAGTTAAGTTTCTTCTACTACTATTAATTATTTACCAAATTGTTTTTTGTCCGTATTTCTGCTATGCGCAATTCCAGAGCATTTAACTCATCGTACAAATGTTTGTACTCTTTATTCCAAGGTTCCTGATCGGCAATCATGGAATTTCGTATATACTCAACTTCTTCCTCCGTTGTCTCAAATTTAGGCATATCAAAACCTGGTAAGTAGTCTGGTAATTCATCATCCATGATTCTGAAAGACCAAAATTAATTCAATATAATTGACAATGATTACTAGCAAAATAACCTGGCCAGTAAAGTTTGGTAATGAAATCAAATTGTTAGAGGGTTGCAAATAATTTATTTGCTATATACTATACAGGGTGAGATATAATAGGTGTAGAAAAGATTGCAAACTTATTTGGGACATAATTTTAAGACAAAAATGTCAAAGGTTTTTAATAATTTAAAAAATTTATTTTAATTATCTCTATATAAATAAGTAAAAATATTTTTTTGCCAATTACTTTAATCAAAATTTTTAACTATATATAATATATACAGGTTGTTTTATAAAAACTATCCAAAGTTATAACTCGACAATTTTCTTAATTAAATTTGCTTAATAGTTATTTATTCAAAAAAAAAAATTTCAAAATTTTGCTACAAGTTTAATCGGAAGTAACGTCAACTTTGCTATCTAAAAATAAATACTCTATATAATTTTCTTTTAAAAGGCTTATTAGAAATATGCCTATAGTCAATATCTACTGAGATATTGGCAGTAACTCAATAAATAAATATAAATATCAGTAATGCTTTGGAATAACCACAACAAACCTGCTTATTATTTCCGATTGTTGTTTGTTGTTTTAAATAACAATTTATTTATATTGGGTAATAATACAAACGTTATATTTTATTTATTTATTTAAAAAATTTGTCGATATTTTGCAAAATCATTTTTGCTTCGGCAGGACATTAATTATATGACATTGATTACATTAACTACTGTAATCAATGACATATAATTAATGTCCTGACAAAGCAAAAAAGTTTTTGGAAAATATTGACAATAATTATATATTTTTCTAATAAATAACGTTTGTAAATAACATAATTTATGTTTAGTACATACAAATCTGCAGATTTTGTGTATGTGTTGGAGGAATGTGATGGGTTTGACTTGTATATCATATATTTATTGAAAACATCAATACAATTATTATTATTATTATTATTATTATTATTATTATTATTATTATTATTACTATTATTAAATGTGAATGCAAATAATTAGGTAATTTGCAGTGATAATATATCTAGATATTTTTAATGTATTATAGTTTGCGTAAATTCTAAGTAAATTATTAACGATTATTAGAAATGTTAAAAATGATAACGTTAAATACACGTAAATTATATAGTATTTTATTTGAATCTTATAAAGATTTCTCAATATTTTTAAACATTGAATTTTAAAAATACTTATCAAAGTAGATTAGTACATTTTCATAATCAATGTTCACATTTTATTTCGACATTTCACAATAATTTGAAACATTTTTAACGCACTGATTTTCTAAATAATTTGATTTAGATAGTTTAGATTAGAGCAATTTTTTATTTGATTTAACGTATATTTTTAAATAGATTTTAAGCAATCTAATTTTAGATATGTCCAAAGTATAGTGTTGTTATTGTTGATTTGACGGGATCTAGCAATTTTCGTATTAAGATTAAATGCAACTTTGTTTTTATCTTCCGTATGCACAATTTTCATTTGAAGTTGCAGCTATCTTTAATATGTAAGCAAATCTCCATGCAAATTGAAACTTATCTTGAGTGACAATAATTGCTGCATCCCCATTTCACAGTCCGTATTCCCCAGGAATATTCCAGGACGAATTGAATTAAAACATTGTTTCCTGAATCGTGCACATCCCAACAGTAGCGGCACAATTTAAACTAATGGATTCCAAGAGACGTCTCCAGCAATGATCTGATTAAAAAAATCAAGCCGCTCTTAATCCGCGTCCGTAGTACTAACGTGTCTGAAGATCAAGTTCGAGACAGAATAAAAAATGAACGGCAGTTGGAACGTTTCCATAATCCAATTCGAAACATGTGTTGGTAAAATTTTAAAATCGTCGCAATTTGATATCGATGGAAGTTCTGCATAATTATGCTTCGAATGGAAAGAGCCTTATTCCCTTTAGCGCATGCAGAATTGGATTAGATTGGATTCGAAAAGGAAATGAATTTCAAATATAATAAATTTTCATTGAAGCGCAGGTGCTGGAAATAAAGTGTTATGTTTTCATCAATAATGCTTCTATTGAAATATTTAGTAGTTGAGCGAAATTAAAAATGTGAAAATTTAAAGTAATGACAATATTGATGAAACAATAAAAAAATAAAGTAATTCTTAATTAATTGTTAATAAGGTAATTTTCTCTACTTTATTGATAATTGAAAATTGCTTTATTTTTATATAATGTTTATTTTTGCTATATTTTTAATTTAAGACATAAAATTAAAACAGTAATAAAATTGTTAAACAAGAGATTGGCGATATTCTAAACATACACAATTACTAGAGTATGTCTATTATCTTTTTAACAAAAAAATCGCAAAAGCAAAATTTTTTAATTTAAACTAATAACGATTAATACAAACTACAGGATAACTCTAAGTCTAGACAAAGTATTAGCCGCAAAAAATGATTTAATGCAATTATTGTAAATAATAAGACACCATATAATAAAAAAAGAAATCAAAAACCGATTATGAAAAAATTAATAATTCGGCCAGAGCAAACTCAGTAAATTCGATCGTGACACTATTTAAAAACTTCGTAAAACAAGGCACCTCTCGGGCCCAGGAGGTCTGTTTTATTTCACAATATTAAAAACAAAGCAATATGTCATACATACAAAAAACCGGCCAAATTTGATTTTCATTAATAAACTGTTTTAGATTGTAGAGATTTTAACAATCTCCCTCCACCACCGGTTTTGACGCATAACCATACATATAATTTCTCATGTCTCAGCTTGAAATGTTTTCCAACATATTTCGGTAACTTTTATATTTGTTGTATACCATTTCCCAAAGTATTCTCGATATGAAACCAGATTTTCCAAAACAAGTTTTGACAACTTTAAATGAAAAGAACAACATTATTTTTCAATTTGTGTTCGTATGATGAGAACCGATCTGCAATACTTACTAGTGTTTTAAAATACCCAAATCATGATGTGTAGGTAGATTTACTTCGTTTAAAAAACCCAATGACCCACCTCACTTTTTCTTATTAGTTTACAAGATTTTGCAAAAATGATATCACATTAAAAAAACATTTGTGTCTTTCAATAGTTACTACATTTAAAGAGAAAGTTTCGTTGCGGCCATGTTGACGATTATGGCACAATTCCTAAGTGGGATTGATTAATTAGTAAATAAATATTCATTGAATTAAATTATCCGCTTAAATAGATGGGCAATGAACTCGATTCGTTTGTGAGCAATGGGTTTCGCAGTATATATAATATTACATTAAGATGTATTAAATCAGACCCCTTCTCCTTGATGTGCGGCTGGATAACCGTAATTTGTAATCGTAACCCTCTGTCGAGCGTCACTGCGATCAACTTTCAAATTTATGGGCGGGCGCTCGAGTTATTGCTACATCTCTGATTTATCGCTCTCCGGTAGCTATATAGAATACACATTACGCTCAAGAACGCAAAAACATTTATTACGTCGTCAATCTTCGTGCTCTCTGCCGCATGCGATCGTCTCGGAGAAGTATCAAAATTATTGAGCCGGCGATCCTTATCGCGCCATCACCTGCATATCAATGTTTCCAATTCTCACGTAATTCATCGCCTTCTCTTCCGCAGGAATTTTTATAACGAAATCGCATGCAATGAGCCTTCTCTTTCTCTCTTCCATGTCTCCGTTTTTTTATTGCTTGGTGATCTATTTGGGAATCGCATTGCATGCCGTTCATGAAATTTCATTTCATGGAATAACATTCCAAGAAGAAATTTAGAAGAATAAAAACAATATTGAACTATAATAATTTCAAGCATTTTATAAAAACAATGAATTTTAATAATATGTCAATAACAACAATGTTTAACAAGATTTAACATATGTCATTGATTGTTGCCGCTTGTATATCCTATACCTTAAAATTGGCATTAAAGTTAAAATACATTTTTATATTTTAAAATATTTCAATATTACATTTTTGACATTTCATTTATTTTCCATACTCGCTAATCTTTTCTATTTTTAATATTAGCATTAAAAAATCTGCTTAATATGATTTCCATAATTTAAGAACAGCATTTTTTGATAAATTTGAACATAATATAATATTAAAAATAGGCTATAGAGTTAGTTTGATAGTTATATTTTTGGCAATACAACCTCAAGTTATTGAAACTACAAGGAACGTAGCTACGATTCGAGGAGAATTCTAGGAAGATTATTATAAGCCTCAATTCCATCTCGACCTATAATTTCTTCCGAGAAAGATGTTTATGTACGAACAATACGAGAAACAAATCATATATTCAACAACACATGCAAGGTAACTTGTTTTACTGGCTCCAGAAGCTTGTCTACGCGGCTAGCTATTCACATTCTTCTGTCCTAATTCATTATGACTCTTCATTATTTTCCGAGAAAATAAGTAAATTACTTACGTTCCGTTGCCAAATTAAATATGATAAACAAACCTTATGCAAAACTTACCATGCAAGTTACTATTAGCGTAAGGTTTACTTACGTTATTGATAGCGGAAAAAAGATTATTATTGCCTTTGCTGCTATGCAAATTCCAGGTTATACCATAGCAGGGTATAGCAACAAATGTTTGGTTCTGATTGATTTGCCGCGTCAGCAAATAATATTTCGCGCCGGGGAGCCCTTAACAAAGTTTTTCATTTAAAAATGTTAATTTGATCACAGAAAAGCAAAAACAATTAAGTTCTTTCTATCCAGACATTAAATTATTTAATCTTAAAAATAAAATACAAAAATTGCTTTAAAGTTTTCTTTAAAACTGTAATAAATAAAGCAAAATAAACAACTATGTTTAAAAAATGTCAATATTTATGACATACTGGTCTATAGTCTTTGATATATGTATTATATTATATATATATATATATATATATATATATATATATATATTTATTGATAATAAATTTTTTTTTGAATTTTCTCCAGAATATGTTTCTTTCCGAAACTAATCAATTTCTATTAAAATATCTATCTAAATAGCAAGAATTAATATATGTATATGTTCTTAAAACATAATTTACAAAATATTCATCGTTAAGTTACTAAAAAAATTTTTTTGTACATTTTTTAAAAAATTTTGTTTAGAAAATCTTATTCATCATAAAAAAACAACAAATTATGTCTGGTTTGAAAATAATTATATTTTCTTATTACAGTATCTTAATAGTAAAAAAATGAATCTTTAAAAAGATTCAGTTTTTTTAAATTAAAATTATATTAAAAAAAATATTATTTTTAAATATAAAAAAAAATAAAAAAGGGACAAAATAACAAATAATAAAACAAAACTTCTTATTTTTTACATTTTGAATGCTTTGAGAAATATGTCATATTTTGCTTTGTATTTTATTTAAAAAAACAAAACCCTAAATTTTGAAATTTAGAAAATTATAATTTTGAAACTTTAAAAAAATGTTTAATGTGTGCAGTTACCGTGTTTACTGAAATGTTTTCACAATTGTTTGTATTGTATTGTGTGCAAAATTTGTATTTTTTATCACTAAGATTTAAAAAACAAAACCTACCAGAAGTTTCACGAAATTTGTCTAAAAATAAATAATCTGTAGCAGTAGTTATAGTGACCCACTCACCTGTCCGACTAAATCATTAAGAGAAAGATTTTAAACTTTTTTTTTTCTAAACATCACTGATGAGTTGAATATCCAAAATTTTAATTATCCAATAGCAGGATGGATATACAGCTTATAAAAATAATAAACTAAAAAAGTAGTTAATACCACAATGACCCCAACCGGGAGGGTATTGTATTGTGTCTTTAAGAGTTAAACTTTTCTAAGTGTGTCCACTCTTTTGATTATATACAGAGTGGCAATGACCAAATAATCAAATTAGTAAAAGGTATGCTTTGCGATGGGTAGGTTGAAGAGTATGATTTTGTAGCATAATGTGGGAAGTTCAGTTACAATTTAATGAAGGGTTGAAGTGGTCAATATTGTTCGTTTACGATTAGGAGATGTAATCCGCAATAACGGGATCTCGGTTGATTTTTGGTCATAATGGGATAAATCAATAAATTTTTGGGATTATAACAAACTTGAAATAATCAACTTATTTGATAAAAGCGATTCCGTTTTTCGGAAATGCAATGAATCACCCGTTTCGAAAATTATCATTTTTACCCTGAACGGTTTCACGTTCTTTTGAACTCTCTTTTCAAAGTTATTTTCAACTTTCCCACCGGGTACTTGTTTGCTATTAGTCTCGTGGAGTTATTTTACCGTAGTTGGAGTTTACCACTTTCTTAGGACTGCAGTCTCAAGTAACCTGATTCTAGAAAGAGATTAATTAGAAGTGCGGCGGCAATCATACGCACAGGGCACCATGAGCGGGTTAGGTTAGGAAGGACTTGGACTCGCCCCGTGAGCCCGGGTTAGGCTCCTTTTAGACTACTAGGATTGTGCCTGATAGGCGTCGTGTCTGATGAGTAGTCAGACATTCAGGTGAATAAGATCTATCAGATCATCCGACCATGACACGCTGTCTAAATGCAGCCGCCTGTGTCGAATGAATGATCCAGCTATCGTGAGAATTGTATCTTTCAAACTTGTTGGATGTCGTCTCTCGTTATTTAGAATTTAATTCCATCGAGTTTGAAAAAGAAATTGCTTCATTAATACCGTGCAAGATACAAACCTAAACCAATTTTGGTCTTAAGACACGACGCCTATCAGACACAATCCAAGTCGTGTGAAAGGAACCTTAGTAGGTCATCTCAAATAATATATTTCGTTCGTGCCCGTCGATCGGATAGTGTCATATAGTGCTGGGAGGGTACCTGTTCATTCAGTTTAAATAATATATAATTTCAAGATCCCAGGATGAAATATATTTAATCCCGAAATCCCAAGATTGTAAAATTTGCCCGACATTGGGGACAAAGGTGATTTTTCTTGTAATAATAAATGTTTTGTGGCTGCATGGCGCATTCGAATATATGCCAACTTCGTACCTCGTGCAACTCTTCCAAACAACTGCTCAATTTCAAAGTGGGTCAAACATTTTCTTGTACCAAAGAACTCTTCTACACGTGTTCTAATAGTGGCGACATCCAATGTGGATCGTGTCCTCGCGCAAACACTTGGACTTTCACGTCCTAGCCATCAAACTATTACAAAAAAATATTTAAATTTCCACCCGTACAAGATAATGGTCGTCCAGAAGCTTCTTTCAACTGACAACATTCAACGTCTGCAATTTAGTGAGCACCTGTTTATACTTACTTCAGGACAAATTTGCATTAATCAACACATCAATCAAAGTCCATTTTCACTAGGATGGCTATTTCACATGAAAAAGCAAAATTGCCAATATAGGGTAAATAACAATTCTAGGGAATTGATAAAGCAACTACTTCCCTGTGAAAAAGTTACTTCGTTAAAAGTTGGAATAACAGGACCTTATTTTTTAAATGAGAGATGGTAGGCGGTGACGGTGATTTAGAATGCTATAATATAAATGTTTATATTATATTATAGTTTTATTCTTTAGTTAGAGAAAAATTAGAAGGGCATTCAAAACATCTGGTTTCAATAGAACAGAGCCACTACCCATCTTCGCCTTCCAGAAGTCAAAAGAGTACGCTGACAAACCAACTACTATTTCATGTTTAAAATAGCCATACGGTGTAAAAAATACATAATCTGCACTAGCAACAAATATTATGATGACTCATCTACCAAAAAGTATCGCACTATTAAGAGATTTGTTATTAAATAATTTTTCTTGTGATTTAAAAAAAAATTAAAATAATATTTTTTCTGAACTGTAAAAAAAATATAAAATTAATTATTTCTTATAAGCAAACAAAATTTTAATACAAATAAATGTAGTGTAAAAATGCTTTTGGTCAAAATTAACAAACAAAAATCTGCAACATTTTAAAATATAAATACTCCAATTAATAGTTTATTAAAAAAAAGAACTAAACATAATTTAAAATTAATTTAGACCTATCATGCATTTGATAAATTAATATTTTTCTCTATTTATGCAATTAAAAGAATTTGCATCCATTTTAATAATCGGTATAAATAAGAATAATAAAAAACATGCATATATAATTTGACTCACAAAAACTGCTATCTATTCACATGGTCCGCATAAAAAGACCTCAGCATAATGAATAGTTGTCGGATAAAGAAGATATCTGTTACGTACCGTTTATAGCACATGTTAACATGTTGCATTGTTGGGGGTGTCATGTATGCATATACAATTCATGTAATTATGTCTGTCGGGCGGGGATAGGATAGGATGTGTTTAATAATGTGATGCTCGTATCGTGCTACACATAACCCCACATACTTAATGCCATTCATCAAACTAATGCATATCGATCCGATCGTATCACAAAAATGTCAAGGATGTTTGTAAAAAAAATTACAGCAAATTAAAAAAAATGTAGCATTATCGATTATTATAAAAATGTTCAAATAAAACAGTATTTATAAATCATTTATATTAAAAACTTTGTTGAGTATATAAAAATAATGATTTTCATTAGTCAGATCAGAGGTCAATTTTGTGTATTAATTAATATTTTCCCTTAAAATAAAAACGTATGCAAGCAGCTTTATTGAATACTGCATGTAAACAAGAAGAATTGTGAAATCGTCTTTTTAAAGAGCTTTTTGCCAAATTAATAAACACTGAATGCATTCTATTAGCACCCTAGTAGCTGTGTACATAGTGATGAGTTCCGCCGGAAAATTTTGTTATCCTCCAACTAACAATGCACATAGAGAAACATAAAACTACTAAAAGTACTAGTGAATATTTTAATTAAATTTAAGGAAAACATACAAAATAGAATTAACTTGTGCAGTTTTAGTTTTATATTAAAATTATATTATTAATAAAGTTTGTACTGCAAAGTAGGTATTTTTTATAAATTTAGTTCTTTCTTTTTAATTTTCATTTAATAATTAAAATATTGTGATGGTCTTTGGTCTTTTAAATATTTTAATTTATTATAACTATATATAAAATATTGTCATATACACAACATATTAATTTCTAGATAATTCATTTTGCCTTGGACGAATCATGGGATTACGTATCGCTAGCTTGGGATTTGGATGCTCTTCGCATGATTAACATGATAGTCTGACTACCAGCATGTATTCAGAAAAGGTCGTCCGTGGATTATGTAATATTTCCCACACAACAAAATTGCATAACAATTCATATTGAAAAGTACTAGTACAAATTACATTGGCAACCCTTATCGCCTAACAAAAGAGTTTCATAATGCGATCTATATATCAACAAGTTAATTTACAATTTTATTAGCTAGAAAATTGGAATTGATCCAAGCTTCGCAATTTTCCTCCATAATACTATAACGCAATTTAGTTAGAGATGCATTTTTATTATTACCTTTATTTTAAATTATTAACGATAAAAGATATTTGATTTACCTTAAAGCATAAATCAAACAATACAGAAATTACGTTATTGACGTGCTTCTCTGTATCACCAGTCATCATCAAAGTGTTATAGTTTAATTGATATTAGTTTTGATGTAAATGGGTTTGATTAAGTTAGAAGCCCCTTTTGCCAACCGCTAACAATGTTCTCCAAGTGGCAATTAGATCGATACGTTGATTAGTTTCATTTCGCGGATTGGGGCGATCGTGGTCGTGTGTGTATGCGGGAGGTCATAATCGATTATTTTACAACATTTCGGATGTTGGAGGAAGCTTTGCAGAGAGTGCGAGAGAGAGAGGGGGGCGAGGGTCTGCAGTGACATAATCGTGTCTCACACAGTCGTTAATTTCATTAAAACCGGTTATCAAAAATGTTATTGTAACTTCGAGAACGCTACGATTTAACATTGGGCGAGTATTAGATTATCCACAATGATAATATATACCAGCATTGTCAAACGTACCACAACTACGATATTTGTCTTATTTAATCAATAGTACTATCCTGTTTTTGACGCGTACTATAATTTATAATATGAACCGTACACTGGGCGACTAGTTCCAGAAACTATATGACTTTGTTACATATTTTTCATGTTAAGAAAATATACAAAAATATACTTCCTAGAAACTAGTTTCGCGAATTCCGCATCCCAAAATGATTCAGATTGCAGTAGGGAACTGTCACTTTCATTTACAGTAATTGCAAACGCCAACGTTTTGGATCCATGTGAGGCCAGAAACATTGACTTTCAGATATGACCGTTTTAAAAAAATAGTTCCAAGGGTTATACAATTGCAAGTTACAAAAAGTAAAAACAAGTTTCCAAAATGTAGGAAGTTACCAGAAAAGCTTTACGACATGTGATAATATGAGTATAATGCAGGGGGTTAGGAAATGCTGCCCCTTCAATCCTTCAATTTTTGTCTTGTATTATACACTTGACTTAAATATGAAAATTAAAACTGAGAAGCACCTTTGTGTGCTCATCTAATTGAACGAATGTGTCAATTATAATTTCTAATTTGAGTCTCCGAAGTGCGCGTCCGTTTCCGTTCTTTAATATTGTAAGTAATAATTGAAATTAAAAATATATCACAAAAACTGACAAACTTTACTCCAACTTTTAGGTTAGTCAATACGAAAAAAATATTAGAATGCAAAATTTTTAAGTTTGCAATATTCAACAAATTTCTGTATATTTTGGTCTAATTAATATAAACAATTTTTTTAAATTAAAAATTAAGAACATCTCGGATAGTTACCCGATCTCAAGACTTTTAGTTGAGATCACTAAACCTGCTGAAATTTTAAATAATTTTCAACAGATTAATTTTTAATATATCTAATTAATATGTACAAAATTTATTTTAGAATTTAAAAAATTAAGAAAATAGCGGATTAGCTAATCTCGAGATTTTTAGTTTAGATCACTAAACATGCCGTAATTTAGAAATTATTGCATATATTTGTCTGAAATTTTTAATAAATTCGTTTTTAATATGTCCAATTAATAAGTACAAATTATATTTTTGAATTTTTATAATTAAGAAAATAAGTGATAGTTAGTTGAGACCACTAAAAACACAAATCTAGTCTCGATCGAGATCAAGTTTTTTCTCACCTCAGCAAAAGCTCTACATTTAATATATCTAATTAATAATTTTTTTTTGAATTTTCTAAATTTAAAAAATGGCTGAAAGTTAGTTGATCTCTAAAATTTTTAATTAAGATCACTAAACCTGCTGTAATTTTAAAATTGTTGCGTATATTTGGCTGAAGTTTTCAACAGATTCATTTTTAATATGTTTAATTAATATGTGCAAATTTTATTTGTGAATTTTTAAAATTCTGAAAATTGTAAATAGTTAACTGATCTGAATTTATTACATATATTTGGCGGAAATTTTCAACAAACTTGTATTTAATATGTATAATTAATATGTGCAAATTTAATTGTTAAAAATTAAGAAAAGAGTTGTATTTGAGACTTTGAGATACTAAACATGCTCTTATTTTGAAATTATTGCATATATTGTCCGAAGTTTTATAAAATATTTTGAAAACGGGGTTGACTTTGGCAACCTCTGTGGTTAGATTTTTTTTGCGGTACAATTTTGTTTTCGTATAAGAGTTGTAGAGACTTGTAGACTTTACAACTTTTGTTTAAAGATTTTTTTCATAACTATTTTATAATATCAGATAGAACATATTAAAATATTCCACTCCATCACGCTTTTTGACTTACAGCACTTTGCGACAAAAGTTGTCCCAAATATTTTTTCAAACATTAAAAAAAAATGAAAATCCAACCAATAGCATTCAAGAAATGTGGAAATGGAGGAGTATCGTACATAGCAAGCCTTCGAAAATTTCGCCACCTAATAAATTTGGTAAATATAAAGTACATTTTGAGGCAGGTTTTTAAGCCAGAATATATTTTCAAAAGTTTTGCCGCTCCTGGATTATTAATATTAACAAATGCTAAAACAATATTTCAAAAAATATATATTAAATCCATTTAAAACCAATAAAATTTCATCATAATATCCAGAAAAAGAAACGAAAACAATTTCAAAAATTTAAAAATTATTGCAGAATTGCACAATGTTTACAAAATATAAAAAATATACGATATAAATAATAATTTTAATATTTTGAATAATATTAAAATTATTATTTATATCGTTACCGTATTTTTAATAATTTTAATTCTATAAAATAATGTTCTTCATTTTTCTGTATTTTATATATATAAATGATAAATTTTATTAGTGGCTATGTTGATATTATATTATATACAATTTCATAATTGTATTACTAATAATAATTGTATATATATATAATTAATATAATTTTACATTTGCGCCTTTTATTTATATTGAACTGATCTGCATTGTTTAAAACTACACAATTTTTATTAAGAATTATACTGACATCCCTCGTTTAATCGCAAATTTGTAAAGATTAATATAATCTAATATTTAATGTGATAGTGACAGGATGAAAGTTCGATAAGATGTAACTTGTACGTCTGTCTCTAAAAGTAAACGAAGCATTCAAAGCGGAGTGCTGCAGTATCTTGAAATAAAACTTAATTTATTACTAATGCAATATAATTTGTTACAACCAAACTAAAACATCCAATAAAATGTTAATACAAATTCAATATTTAATAATTTTTAATGTATTTGTCTTAATTGTAATATTTATATAAATTCAAAATAAAAAGATAATTTTGTACTTTCCTTGTTTCAATTAAAGTCGTTTTTTGTTAGCTTTTCATTTCCACGTAATAGAAAAAATTAACTTGGAATAACTTCATATTCATCAATTGCAGTTTATATTATGTGCTCGTTAAATAATATACTATTATTCTTGCCTGGCCTATACCGTATTCTCTCAGATGATTTATGTCAATCGACTTCGGATTATGTCGTAAACTTCATCCTCGTGAATAATTATATGCTTGTTGAAAAATATTTTATTTTATAGCTTATTTCTACAAAGTAACAAAAAGCGCATTATAATTTTCAACAGAGAGTATTATTTTGTGTTTGACGGTTAGTTATGTTGCCATAATTATGTTGTCTAAATAATGTTATGATATAACGATTTCTAAATCATATTATTTATATTGCGATACAAAATAACTCTTACTTTTAAAATCATCTATTAATTCACACATTTATTTGTATATGTTATATGATGTTGATAAGTTGTAGATGTATTTTCAAGGCCGAAAATCAACGAAATAAACAAATATTATGATCATTATTAATTTACACATGAATTCTTTTACATATTTTTTTAAATAAGATAAAATAACCCATCAAAATAGTTTCAGGATTGCAATTAATTGACAATTAGTTTTATTTGTAAATATCGCAATGAAAAAGTACCAATGTTGAAAAAAACTATTTTTAATAAAAACGTTTATTTATTTAATTAGAAGATATAAAAGTGTGCGTTAGCTGCATGAAATATATTAAAAATGAATGATATTTGTTGGAACGTTGTAATATTTGCTACTTGTAAATCAGTTATTTATCGATTCCGCATTTCAATTCAATTGTGAAAATATATTTTTAATACATTCTTTGCATTAATAATAAAGCGTCTACCCTTATCGATATCATCAGACATTTGCAGCAGTCCTGACATTCGCACAAATAATAAAACGACAGCCAACTCAGTGGAAGACAACTAACGAGTCACTAAATATAGATCCTCTGTTTGTGTGTTGACATGGATTGTTATTTTTAGAATTCAATGAGAATTTACCTTTTTAATTAAGATAATGTACCACCCACCCATAAACACACACATTCCTTACTTCAAAACGAGTTTTAATGTTTTTTTTTAAATTTTAGTATATAAATTTAGTATATAGAAATATTTTTTATGTTTCCTTTGCTATTGGAAAATGCTTCACATAATATTATTAGGAGATGCATTCATTCCTTTGGTATCCTGGCGTGAGAACGTCGGTCGGTATTATTGTGTTGAAATGAAGTAAGCGAGATAAAATGTGAGCGCCGGGTCCTTTTAAAATGTTTGCAGTTCATTAAGCCGCTTTTGCTAAGGGAAGAAAGAGAAGAGGCAAAAGTGGAGATATGTTAATGCGACACAAAGAAGTTTGCTTTTTAAAGAAGTTTACTTTAAACTCACGTCGTCGTCGTTACCGGGAGAATTTTATAACAATAATAAGTAGCGTTATAATCAGCTACTTGGCAATTGCAATTAGGTGAATGTCAACATACTTATACTGTATAAAACTCAAGTGATTCAAAAATATTTAGTTCTTACAAGATACTTACAAATTTTATAGGCCTCTTTTTACCTAACTCAATATATTAGACTAAAACATAAAGCCTATTTTTAAAATACAAGTTGGACTGCTTGGTACTATATTTAAAAGTGTGAAAAGCCAAACTATTGACAAGTTTCAAACCAAGTTATTAATAAAATGATTTTACTTACATAAAAGAACTATTAAAATCTACATTAAATGTACAAAATTAAAAACATGCAATTAAAAATATTATATACGGTGGCTGCCAAAAAGTGAGGACTTAGAGCCGTAAACTTTCAATAAACAAAATAAATATAATATTGAAAAATATTATTATAGACGATAAGTTACTAATACTTAAGATAATTTAAAAACAAATTATTTTTTAATTCAAATATCTGTAAATCTTATTTGAAATTAACTAACAGTCTTATAACTATCTTTCTACGGTCAATTTGTTTTAACTGGCTCGTGGTATAATTAACCATATGTTATTTCAATCAGGCCCCTAAATATGAAATACTGATTCAACAGAATCATATGTTTGTTTGGCTTTTCGTAAATCAACCTATTAAGATTATCATTAATGTCTTATCAAAGGAGATGGATTTAAACAACAATACGCAACATCAACAGTTCACAAAATATTGCACAACTAAAATACCGTTTATATTAATATGGTTGGTACAAGAATAATCTTATAATCTTGTCCGAGGTTGACTTTGATGTTTTATAAAAAAATATTTTCTTCGATGAAGAAACTTTTTCCTTACTCAACACTGTTAGAAGAAAAAACTTTCAAAACTAGCCAGTAGAAACGTTGAATTGTAGAGGGACATAGCCAACATCACCAAAAAAATAAACGACTGTTGAACCGTTTTTAATGCATATTTATATCGTATGCCGCACAACTCGATAGTCCGGACAAAAGCTTCTTCTTCAAACAGCGATGTCTTTATTCGAGCTTATTTAGAAACATTTTCAAATTGATATATTTGACAAAAAATAGCAAGAGTATTGGCTGCTAGATCCTACTTGCAAGTAAAATATAAATTAATATTCCGTCCACAAAACGCAAAAGATCTTAAAAAACAAGTGCGTCAAATGTTGTATAAATCGGGAAGTAATCAATTACGTTAATAGATAATTCGTTCATCAGCTTGGTTATTATCAACTTGAAAACAGGGCGCACTTTGAACATTTAATTTAGTAGAATAAATCTGTCTGTGTTATGTATTAGATTACACTAGCATATAATTTAATTTCTTTTTATTACAGCTTTAAAAATACCTCACTTTTAATGTCAAACATCTAATGGCGCGTTAGGACCAAAGTTGCCATCTTCACCTTTGTAATTATGCAAGATCAACAGCTTGAAATTCGCACAGAAAACACAATAAATATTAGTGACAGTGACAAACAATATGATGAGAGATAATGACAATATGTAACACCAAAATGCACAGGTTCGTATAAAGAATTGATTTCGATCATTATACTGTGTATACTAAACATGCGGCAGAAATTAAAGGAGTTAGTTCTTAGACTAATTTAAGAATAATTATACCGGGGTATTAACAAAAACAATATTAAAATTTTTTTTTAAATAGAGCACACTTTATTTCCTTTTTGAGCGAATGCTCCATACACCTATACTAAAATGTGTGTTTGACATACCTGGAGAAATATAAACACTGAAAAATTCCTACATTGTTTTTGAATTTAAAAATCCCCAATCAATGTTGATTTACTGGGTTAAAATTTCAATAGTAATTTATTAAGTGCATTGAAAATTATCAAAAGTTTACTTGAAAAATATGGTTGCCTAGAAACTGCATGAATTTATTTTGATTGTAGTTTGAACAAAAGCGCACGAAACGCGAAGCGTCGAGTGCACTTTGACAATCAATTAAATTAAAATGAATGCATGCTGTTTCATAAAGGCAACCATATTTTAAAGGCAAACTTTGCTGGATAATTTTCAATACACAAAGTATATTAAATAGACTATTTCCCAAACATATTTCTATTTCTAAACTTAAAAAATAACTAGTTTTAATTATAAAAAGTTTTATTGTTAAATATATCATTTATTTTAGCTTATATTATTCTTTTTGAAGCCCGCCAGACGTATCTTTGTCGCAATTTTCAATTAGCTTTAAGTATTCGGCGGGTGGGCGTGCGGTCGAACTTACTTTCTGTTTAATTGGAATCAGATCTCTTCTTTTTGAATCTCGAGCTTCTCTGGCATCTTTATATTCAATAGATTCGACTCGATTTATTTTTCTTTTAAATTTTTCAAAGTAGTCTTCTATTAATAATTTGCTAGTAGTATTCCATATTGTTTTTACTGTGGTTTCATTATAATGTATATGTTTTCGCATATTGTACGCCCAATGTTTTAATATTTATTGACGCCAATTGCACATCCGTAAAAGTTTTTGTCAACCGATACTCACGTTCACTGCGAAAAGCTACGTCCAATCTTTTAATATTGATGCCAATTGCATATCCGTGGAAGTATTTGTCAATCAATACTCACGTTCACTGCAAAGTGCTATTTTCAACTGTCGCCACACGTAGTTTTTTTTTACCTTTTTAGTGTTTTCACTTATATTATTCTGAATATTTTCAGATATTGTCTCTAACGAGTGCGTACCAAACTGACGCATTGGTGACATTAATAAATATTAATTAAAATGACAGTTATGTAAATCCAATTTGTTTGCGGTTAGTGCTTAATTAATATAATATCGGTTTTATTTGCAATAATGGGGTTTATATATCCGACATTGACAGATATTGAATAATTTGTCAAGTTTAATTTGTTTATATTAATTTCGTTACTTAGCGCCAGTGCACTTATCGCTATAATTTTAAGCACAAGTGCAATATTTAGTGTAATTCTAGCACAAGTGCAATTTTCTGTGTAAGTGGAATCTAATTTGACCTTAATTTAAAAATGGTTTAATATGTTTTCTATTTGTTTTATGTTTATGTTTTACATCATTGCCCCTAAATAAGCCCATGGCTTGTGATAGCGGGGTTTTTATGGAACCAACAGCTTATAAGGTGAACTTCCGAACCACCAGTATGGTTGGTTTATAATTACAGAGAGAAGTAGTCAAAACAAAAACAGCATATTTCATACGTATAGCTAATTACATTTCCATTGATAATTCTGTTGTCTAAGTTGATAGTCTCTCATATAATTGTAAAATTTTGACATTCGTTGGTGAAGCTCTCCAAAATGTATATATATATATATATATATATATATATATATATATATATATATTTCTATATATTTAGATGTATTTTAAGTATGGACTTAACACTAGAAATTCGGTAATAGTTAAGTGGTTGTATGGTAAAGATTTTCGCAATCGACATGTTCCTGATGGACTTTCTAAATTATTCTTTAACGTCTTCATGAAACAAGCAGATTTAAATAAAATGGAAAACCAAGCGGGCCAATCACAGGTAGAATTAGAAGAAAATGTGTTGTACATCGTATATAAAATCCGGATAGTTCTACCAAAAAATTGGCAAATACATTCAATGTAAATATTGGAACTTATTCCAGCTGATTTTTCTTCACGTATTGCATGTTTTCGATGGGTTCTGCAAACATTGATTCAAAACCAGTAAATACTTTATGTATGGACTGGCTAGTGGAAATTCGGTAGAAGTAAAGTTGTTGTATGGTAAACATTTTTCCAATCGCCATGTTCCTGATAGAAAAACTTTCAAAGTATTCATCAGCGTCTTTATAGAACAAAAAAATTTAAAGGAAATGGAAGGCCAGGTAGGCCAATCACAGCAATAATAGTAAAATCAGAAGAAAATGTGTTAAACATAGTAGATAAAACAACTCGGTAGTTCTACGTGAACATTTTCAACACCGCACTTGAACATCATTTCCAACATCAATTTTCATTAAACATTTGGGTTAGAATTGTGAGTGACTGTCTTATTTAACCGATATTTCTACCAGGAAGACTTACCAACAAGACAAAATTACTACTTAGGATTCTAGAGAATGTACCAATAGCAACAGAGATTAAAATGTGGTTTATGCACAATGCTGCACATATTAGTTTGGTTGCTCATGATTTTTAAACGCAACTTATAAAAATCAGATTGGCCAAGGTCAGCTTCACTTATGATATCGCCGGCCTTAAATCACTTGGATTTTTTCCAACCATTTAAAGTCATTAGTACTCATTAGTATACAGCACTACAGCAGAAAATGTAGAGAATTTGAGAAACCGGATAATAGAAAGGTAAAATACAATAAGAAATACCACTGGTATTTTTGAAAGAGCTCGGAAGTCAATGGGAAGAAAGAAGGTTGGATGCTTGCATACTAGCTGGGGTTACATAATACACCATGTATATAGTTTGGTTAGTTTTTCATTCTCCAGCTTATCAGTTTAGCAGATCGAAACTATCAAAAATATAAAAACGTATATATTTATAAAAATTGCTTGGTTCATTATCAACTATTTATACATAAAAAATAACTTACAGTACCACATTCGGTCTTACTGGAAGTAATGTTAACTTCATTTTTTTAATAAAACATCCAGCATATTTTATTATTTTTGACTTCCTTGTTCAATTGTCTTTCAAAATGTTTATCAGACTTATATGTCCAATGTCTATACTTACCGAGATATTTGCTGTCAACTTGGTGTATGTATTTTAGAGCAGACTATGTCATATCTTCCTTATTTTTGAAGATAACATAATTCACAACAGAAGAAAAACTTTTATTACAATTTTTATAAAAAACACGTGAAGGAAGAGAAAAATGTAAAATCGATGAGTAGAATTGCGATAGATTGAGAATTTTTTCGTGACGCTAAATTAAAAAAGTTTTACTTCAGAAATAGAATTAAGTATGCCGTTAAATTAATTAAATTATTTTTTAATTTAAAACTAAGTTATTATACATCGTTGAAACATATCTATTTTTCTCTTAAACCTTTTGTTTACAAATATTTTGATAAATTTTAGAATAAATGAAATAATAAGTTTGAAACCAATATTAGGTATAAATTTGGTAAATATAATATATTTTGTACAGATTCAAAAATAATGCGTCACTTATGCTGTCAATTAATTTTGCTAATTGATTTCTAAATTGAATGTAATCAAGTCACAAACGAAAATGTTATTTCCCAAACTCAAAATAAATATCCAATTAATTAATAATTAATCTTATTAAAAAATATAATTGTCTCCGTTTACAATTATATTAATAGCAGGCTCAAATTTAAAATTGTAAAATGTTAAAAGCGCAGATCTCATTTGATTAGCCCAATATACGCGCGGGAGTGGCGTAATAGCATTCAATTTTAATCCACTTCAAATACAAATCTAATATTCAGACGACTTTGATAATTCAAATGGAATTCTTTTTGCCTCCTAATAAGATGTAACTTTTACTGATTACGATTTTGATTTGTTGCGAGGGTTGTAGTACAAGGAGATGAACTTGTTGCATTAATTAGGGATCCAAGTATACATAACCGAGCCGCCGCTTGTCAAAGGGAATAAATTACTGTTTTGCAGTAAAGTTAGGTTTAATTGAGTTTTAATAATAAATTGCATATATGGTGTTTAACTGCGGTCATTGTTCCATTAATTTCAGATAATTGCTTTTAATAATATATTTGGATATAAGCCAGAACCGGATATGCAATTGATTGATTTAACATTACTTGCCTGACTTGATTGTAGATAATAAATAATAAAAAATTAGTTCTGAGATAAAATCGCATTGATTTGTATATATTTAGGGTCAACACATAAAAGCGTCAAAGGGCCTTTGATCAACTTGCAACTTAATCTGCTCCGCGACGCGTTTTACTTTCAGCCACCCCAAAGGCCCACATTTTCTAATCCAATGAGCACTTCAAATGTGTTTAAACCTATACAGCTCATACCATTAATTGCCTTAAATTTAGTTTAGTTTCAATTATAAATAAACAATATGTTTTGAAACAAATTTCGCCATAAAATACGTTGTTTGTTTAATAAATAATATTTATGAAAAAATCGATGATGTGTACATTATGATTACATAAACAGACCTTTAAATTTTATAAGTTATTTAGTAGGTAATTCATAAGCGAACCCGATTGGGAAAATCATAACATAATATAAAGACTATTAAAATGTTTTAGTATTCGCGGCTAAAGTATCCTTTGAGTTGAAACGACGGAAATAATACATTTTTTTATGTTTGCGAAAGTCGGCACAATTTGTAGCTATCTAAAGTGTGCTTCGTGCTCGTGGGAGTGAACACAATTTCGGATGTTTTAAAAACTTGCAACATTTTCTCTACAATTTGTAACTATCTAAAGTGTGCTTCGTGCTCGTGGGAGTGAGCACAATTTCGGATGTTTTAAAAACTTGCAACATTTTCTCTATAATTTAGTATAAAACATTTCGATATGTATAATGTAATAAAAGAAAAACGTTTATTTTCCTATTATTAATTCTACATTGTATGACCAATAATACTTTGTAACCATTAAATTTCTATGATTTTGACCAAATTTCTTAAATATGTCAATATATTTTGTATTATTTTTAAAGCATTTCTTGCAAGACAGATTTCAATATTTTGCAACGGTTACTCAATATTGTTGTAAGATTTTGTAATATTTATAAAAACTTTTCGGACATTCTCAAAATTTCGATATATTTTCTTAAACTTCTTTTAAAAAAATTTCTTTCGCAACATTTTACTTTTTTTAACTTTTTGATAATTCACATATAAGGCTAGATGTCACGCATCTAAAATGCACGCGTTGCGTTATTGGCTCTTAGCGTTCAAACCATTATGTATTTAATAATGAAAATTTTTAAAAATGCTTTTGTATGTATGTAAATAAAGATATAAACTACTATCCTATGGAATTGGTTTTTTAGTTATCATTTCTTTCTTGCAATATACATTTAAAAAACCCATATTCTTATTGTTTAGACATAAACAAATAACTTTGTTATACAAATAATAAAAAATGTAATCGGATAACCGGATAGATTATTCTTTTCTAAACACTTCTCCGTAAACAAAAATGAAATTAATTAAATAATAAATTCACAATCATTTGAGACGTACACCTATGTTAACGGCGGTTTATTATGTTTTTACTGCCGTATGCATTTTTATGACAAAATATTTTCAGATACATTTTAATCAGTAATGTTATTTTAAATATTTGTCAGCAGATACTATAATAAAAAAATAAAAACACAAGTTTTGTGATTTGGGCTTTCTAGAGTTTCAAAGAAATATTAACGCAAATGTATAATTTTTTTAACAAATACTCATTTAATTGCAGTTTTTTAAGTAAATCCTCTAGTTATAAGTAATTTTTAAAAATCAACTGCGATGATTTTTTAGCAAAAAATCCAGTTAAACAAAAATTGATTTTGCAAATACTACACAATTGTTGCAAAAAGCGATTTCAGTAAATTCTAATTTTTTTTAGTTATTTTGAACAAATACTTTTAATTAGTTAATTTGTGTTAATATTCAAATATCTATCAATTGTTTTCAGCATAATGTTTCTACAATTCCAGAATATTTCAATTTTGTTTGAGCTTTGTGTCTTGAAAAAGTAATCCATATTGAATTTTGCCACCGCTTCTCAACATCTTTGAACAGTTAGCAATATTTTGCTGTATATTGCAGTACTTTATTATAACTTTTATTCCACATTTTCCAATTTGTGAACATTTCGCAATATTTTGCAAATAAGCATTTTTTCTTACCATTTCTAAACATTTCACAAAATTTAATAACATTTGTGCAGTATTTCTTAAAGATTTACCAACGTTTTGTAACTTTTCTCTCTCAATATATCAAATCATTTTGACACATTTATTAACATATTCTAACGTCTCTTCCAATATTTTGAGTTTTACTATTATTTGCCAATATACATACATATATCACAAAATAATATTATTATAATTATATAGGGTTTCAAATTGAGCTTTATATTTATATCTTTGTTATTACCAAAAACTAAAAAAAGTAAAAATGTGCAGTTTTAGAATGAGTAATAAGATTTTTTACAAATGCTCTCACGTTTTACAGTGTTTCGCAAATATTTTTCGATATTTTGCAAAATTTTGCAAGCATAATTTACATTTTTTTAGGCATTTTGCAAAGTTTCACGGCATTCTTTTTCAAAATTTTACATACACTTTGTTAAATTTTTTTTCTTATATCTTTAAATAATACGCCGAGACATTATGCGGGAATATTTTTCTGGATATAACATATCTCAACCTTTTTCCGTTTTTTTTTGTTCAAATATTATTTTGCAATAATTTCTAGATATTTAATAAGCATTTCATTAGAATTTCTCAATATAAATCAGTATTTCTTAACATATCTCAAAACACCACAACATTTTATTCAAACTTTTGGTAAATACATATAAAAATTTGAAAGTAAAAAAATATTGCACAGAATATCACATTACTTTTCGAAAATTGCGATATTTCTCTACGTTTCACTGTAGTGAGCATTTTATTAATTTTTTTTGCAATCTGGCAGTCCTTTAAAAGTTTTACTTAACATTTAGGGCAACTTTAATGATAAATATTAAATAAATATGTATAAAATAGAGCATGCAATTTTTAAATGGACTAATTTCCAATAATCAAAATTCCAGAAATAATTGTGTTAGATGGTATATTTTAAAAATGATGAATCAAATAATCTTTTAGAAGCCGTCTGAATTATTCCACCATTAATCTGATTTCTATTCCGTTTCAGGGTGCACTCAGTCTGTGTGTGCATATGATCCCCTCGTTCACGTCCGACATCCAACGACCCAAAAAAGTAATCGCGCACACGCCCCATAAAACGCCCCATAAATTCGTACGGTGATCTGGGAAGAGACGATAACACCCGGACCCTTACAGATAAAAAGAAAAACCGTTGTAGATCATAGAGCATGTTTCCACTCTGGCGGACAGTGCTGCGGTCAGAAAAACATTTTTTTAAATAAATAAAATCACAGGGGAAATTAAAAATAAATCAGTTAATGCGCCCGCTTCAGATTACAGGGTTGACACAGTTAAAATTTTATTAATTAATATTTCATGTACATTGCAAGGTTTTGCAAATAAAATAAAAATTTAATCCCAAACGTGTAATTTTTTATATTATATTATATTATTATTATTAACCGCGGAATTAAAATAAAATTTTATCACTCCGGAGGGAGGCCTAGATTGTTTTGTTATTAATGGAAAAACGTTGCGTTTATTAATCGCATAATTTTCGTACAAATTATAAAAATAAAATTTCAAATACATATTGCCTGCGATAGCCGTACTATTTTTATCCGCGACATATTTTCAGAACGATATTGTGTTTATATTTCACTATAAATACACTGTTAAATATAAAATAATCATGTGTATGATGAACCATAAACCGTGGCCGTTCACTTTTTTTCTTCTCATATGCATAAGTATAAATACATTTTCAAGTTGTTTCTGTTTACCATATTTCACAACGCGACCGAAATCAAACAAACATTGCGCAAGCGTATATGGGTATGGCGTTTCGATCAAATTAATTAGAGCCAGGTTAATTAATCGATTCATTAATTCCTGATGTTAAATGACTTTCGGTGTTTTGGGAAATGCACGTGAGTATTGATTGTGCGTGCAAACATGTACCGGAGGCTACTATTGCTTTACCGTATTGAACAAACGTTTACACTAGTGTATGAATTATTAATGTTTGCAGCGTAATTAATGTAGCTGAATAGATGCAATAATACAATTGTTTTCAATGCTAGAACCACAAACAAAGAATGAATGCCATTTTATGAATATTTAACATAAAAAGCAACAATAGCAAAAAAATGGAAACTTGCATATATTGTGTGCTTGTGAGCATATATAACAAAATGTGTAGTTAAAGCCAACAATACTGAATTAATTAACAATTGAATAGAAATACCTAAAAGTATATTAGTGGTCAACTAACACAATCTCCATAAAAAATCGTCATTGCTTCAATGTTGCGAACTTTTACTAAAATAATTATTTTCAGAGCTGGTCCTGTGTATTTTCGAACGGTCCTCCAAAACCGTCACTCATTATAATCTCGTATAATTTAAATAACAACAATTTCACAATAACACACCAAATAATAATATTCATTTAATTATCTTTTATTGATTATTTATTTCAATTATTTCGACTTTCATTTGTTTTACATTTATTTTCACTGTTTCGATATATTTTAAGTTACTTTTTTGTTATTTATCTCATTATCCTTGATCACATCTACTCGAGTTTGCACAATCCCTAAAAACAAATGCATTTTAATTAGCATTATTTTGTATATTATGTTATATTATATCAATATTTAATTTTAATTTATTAAAAAGAAGTTGCAGAAAATCCAGAAAGAAAAAAGCAAGAATAAAAATATAAAATAAAAATTTCGTTATGAGAAAAGATCAAATGCAAAAAAAACAATTTATAGAACCCCACAGATTTCTAAAGATGAAATAAGAAAAATCAGCCAAACATCAAAGAAAACAAACACAATTTTCTGGATTAACTTATCAACATTATACTGCGAAAAAATTTGCCAAAACAAACCAATGCTGTAACATAGGCACTAGAAAAAAAGTCGATAAGTACATACGGGACGGGGCACTAAAGCCTCAGCCGCTGCACCAACACCTGTATGCCTACCAGTCAGGTAAATCCTGCGAACTGGCGATTCAACAGCTAGTTAGCAGATGCGAAAAAGCGACGTCAACTCTATGCTCAAGAATAGGACTATCTAAATAATATTAGATGGAAAAACTGTGGGAGCCAAGGTCGCATGGCGGAGTATACTCCCCGTTACTGTGGTGCCTTGTCATTGACGGTTTACTATAGTCACTAAATGATATAGGCATCTTTGCCATAGCATATGCGGATGATTTCACCATCCTTATAATCGGGAAGTTTGGGGCAACCATATCTAACCTGATGCAGATTGCAGTAAACACGTAGAAAGGTGGTGTATTAAAGAGGGAATATCTGAGAACCCAAGCAAAACGGCGATCGTTCCTTTTACAAGGCGACGAAACACCACAGACATAAAAATCTTGAAAATGTATGGACCTATG
>JARJEC010058811.1:0-27496 GCA_030264575.1 Tachinus sp. AB-2021 | reverse complement strand
TTTGCAGTTCTTCCACATATAAATCCATTTGATTTTGATGGTGAAGCAAATACAGGCGATAGTACACAAATCAATTGCTACATTAGCAAAGGTGACATGCCTCTTACTATCTCTTGGACATTAAACAACCAATCAATTAATCCGGATGCTGGTATATCCATCATCCCACTTGGTGCAAGAACAAAAATCCTAACAATTGCCTCTGTGGAGCCATACCATGCAGGCGATTACACTTGCAAAGTTGAAAATAAAGCAGGATTTGTTAGTCATACAGCGACATTGTTTATAAATGGTACATTCTCATAATTATTTTTATTTTTAATCATTTCCCAGTCCAACCTCAAATTCTACCATTCGATTTTGGCGAGGAAACGATCAATTCTGGTGACATGGCATCACTACAATGCACCGTAAATAAAGGAGATTTTCCAATTAATATAACCTGGACTTTAAATGATAAAACAATTAATGGTTATGATGGTATTATCGTTATGCGTACTAATAAACGCATCAGCCAATTAAGTATAGATTCGATACAAGCCCATCATTCGGGAGAATATATTTGTACGGCTTCAAACATGGCAGGATCTACATCGCATTCAACTTATTTACATGTTAACGGTATTAAATTAAGACACCCTTTTTAGTAATACTAAGAAATTCTTTATTATTCATTATACTATTAATAATAGTTTTGATTTGCTCTGCGCATAACGTCATTTTCGTGTCGTGTGATCAAATTGTTTCGATTGCCTCTACATGATCACATACAATCTGACAAAAATCGGTTGAACCCTGCCGGTCAGTTTTTTAAAATAAGCAAGAGTTTCAATGATAAAAATTTAAATAGTATTGAAATACTAAGGCGTTCGTTGCCCTAATATGAAACTTACTACAAATAATCTTTTTTTTTTTTAATGTATGCAATATGGACTGTAATGTAACAGTATATACACTGAACAAACAACGTACCAGTCCGCGTTACTCAATTTTATCGCAGAAAAATCCGTATTGACGTTGAAACCAAGAAGGTGCCTTAATTCGCTTTTTCATGTGTTTTTAATGCTGATGCATAGAAATGCAGTAATTATGTAATAAAGTGCGAAGTCGGGAAATCTTAACGTTGAATTTTGTCTTGGAGTATATACTCTACTTTCTGTGCTTCACTTCTACGGCGGGCGCGAAGTTTTGAGCTTTGGTTCAACTGATTTCTATCGGGCTGTATTATTAATAGTATAATGAAATGTATTTGTAGCTATTTATTTATTTATTATTATTTATGTCAATTACAGTGCAGCCACAAATCCTCCCTTTTAATTTTGGCGATGAAATCATAAATTCAGGCGACATGGCTTCTGCAAACTGTTTGGTTAATAAAGGCGATTTTCCAATTAATATAACTTGGATCTTGAATGATCGACCCATCGACTATTACGATGGAATTACAGTTTTGCGCACTAACAAACGCGTGAGTCAGTTGAACATAGATTCAGTCCAAGCATTGCATTCTGGTGAATATTCTTGCGTGGCATCGAATGCGGCTGGACAAACAACGCACACAACATATTTACACGTAAATGGTATCAATAATAAAACTATTGTTTTAATTTTGCTTTAGTGTTACCCAAATTGCTTCCTTTTTCGTTTGGCGATGAACCTTCTTTCCTTGGGGAATCCACGACAGTTTATTGCAGCGTATCTGCCGGTGATATGCCTGTTAGTTTTTCTTGGTTTCTAAATGGTTCGCCATTGAAGAGCGGCGATGGAATAAATATTGCATCTTTCGGAAAGAAAACTTCGATACTGAGTGTGGAATCTTTGTCGGAAATCCATGCCGGAAATTATACTTGTTTGGCCCACAATAGGGCCGGTTTGGCAACAGTTGCTTCTGAACTAGTTGTCAAGGGTATTTAAATTTCAATTATATCAATTAATTTATTAAATCATGTCCCTAGTCCTACCAAGAATCACACCTTTTGAATTTGAAGACAATCCGCTGCACGAAGGCCAATACGTACAGGTGACTTGTTTGGTATCTGAAGGTGATCTACCTGTTAAACTAGAATGGAGATTAAATGAAATGACTTTGGATAATTATCCCGAAGTATCTATTTCAAAAATGGGCAGACGGAGTTCGATATTATCGATTGAAAGTGTGTCATATACGAATGCAGGAAATTATACTTGCATTGCCACTAATAAAGCTGGATCCATAAGTTTAATGGCTCAATTGTTTGTCAATGGTGAATATCATTATTCATGCATTTATTTTTCCAAAATCCACTCATTAATCCAACACATTCGCAAGTTCTTTTAACAAAATGTGTTATTTGAATCCGTTAACCTTATTAGTGAAACATACATACATACATACATACATACATACATACATACATACATAGATAGGGTCTAGTAGAATAACAAGGAAACTTGATTTGTTGTCAATTATATTCTTAGTAGGAATTTAAAAAAATTGATTAAAACTACAGAAATAACCGTAAAAGGTCGAATACAAGAGCAAATAAAATTATCACAAGTCCAGGATCTGAGAATACATGCAGATAAGAAGCATTGCTTAAACACTCTGAGACCGACTCTCAGATAGTGTAAACACTCTCAGATATGGACTTGCGATAGTTTTTCTACTTGCTCGTGTAAACCCTAAATAATATTCAGCTAGCAGACTGATATTTTTTTTATGATAGTTTGTCATTTTTATATCAAAAGGACTATTTTATTGCACCTCTTAATTTACTTAAAAAAATCGTCGTCGGCATGAAATAGCCAAAAAAATAGTTGAAAAAACGTCACTTTGCTAGTTATGTAATATGTATTAAAATTAAAATATGATACGAAAAAAACTATTCTTTTCTCTCTGATTTGTTGTCACATTGTCGGGAATTTTTCTTTTCTACTTAAGATGACAATTTTCATTATTTTTAATGTTTATATTGCAATGTTTTTTATTAGAAACTATTTAAGATAAAATATTATATATTAATAATTAATATTAAATATTTGTGAGGAATATTCTAAGATTTTTTTAACTTCATTTTATTGCACAATAATTTTTTCTTTATTTAAAAAACATCAACAGTTGAAAAAGAAAAATATCAATTAAATCACTTAAAAGTTTAGTTGTGGTTATGCTATTACTTATTTTAGTAAAATCCTTTCAGAAAAGAAGTCTTAAAATTTTTCTGATTTTTGAGAATAACTTTCTCGAAATAATTATGGTTTATGAATTTTTTCGATATTTTCTAAAAAAAAATTTGTATTTATAGAGAAAAAAAAATAATAGAAATTTTTGTCTAAATTTTTCTGTAACATTGCAAGTTTAGTGTAGTTTTGTTTTCAATTTTAACAGTTTAACAGTTTCTTTAAATTTACAAATTTCAATTTTTTTTATTAGGACAAGGTTTTCTGATTTTGTTTACATGGTTTCAATTGTTTTTTTTTCTGTCAGATTTGTAAACAGTTTATTGTATTAACATTATTGTTTAATACTATTTAGTAGTATTTTGTGCTTGTGTAGCAATATTTCTGTGCTAGATATAGTAGGTGCCGAATTTGTATAGAAAGTTCTGTTTGTTCTAAATGTCAAAATTCTGCAAAAGGCATTTTGGATATTTGTTAGTTTCGCAAAGTTTCTTTGTCATTCTATTTTCAGCATATATTCTTGTTTTCAGAGCAGAGCATAAAAGTTAGGCTATTGTTACTATTTTCAATATCATTTTTATTGTGAATGATGGTAATTAAAGACAATTGAAATTAGAATATCATAAATTTTCTTTTCGTAAACACTTAACCTGGACAAGTTTTATAAGCAGAAGTTTTTCACTTGACAGTGTTTAAATTGGAATTTTTAAAGTGTCGCCAACTATATATCAGTAACAAACACTAATCGAATATACCGCCACTATACTGAAAAGAAAAAACACGTAAATATTTAGAGGCTGCAGAAATTTTAAATTACAAAATATATTCGGTTACAATTTTTTTAATTGTTTTGTTAAAAAGTTCTCTTCCGAGCCTCGAACCGAACCGCAAAAATCCAGCAAAATTTCTTTGTGCGTCACGAGATAAGGGTTATTTTTATATCTCGACTGTTATTGGTTGGATTTTAATTGTTTTTTTTTTCTGAAATGTTCAGAAGAATATTTTGAATAACTTTTGTATGAACTTAACTTTCCATGCTAAAGTTCTACAAGCCAAAAAGCTGCGTTTTTTGGGGATGGTTTTTTAAATATTTTCTATCTGTTTTTCTATAATAGTTAAGAAAAAAATGCAAGCAAAAGTTGTAGGGCCTACAATTTCCTACAACTTATATATGAAAATTAATTTTGAGCCTCAAAAACTGCTCACAACAGAAGGCGCAAAAGTCAACCGCGATATTAAAATATCCTAGTTGAATTTGTTTTTTTTTTTAATAACATAATTGATCATTAATTTTTATTTTTTTTAATTATTTATTGATTTATTTTACATTTTTTTGTATCCTCTTTGCTTTTTATTAGGTGATGAGTTATTAATCAATACTAAACGCGAGTCAATTGTAGTTATTTAAAATAATATGTTGAAATAAAAGTTAGAGGGTATATTATTGCATACAACTAACGTTGATATAAAAATAAATGAGAATTTACCCCTTAGTAGAGATATTTAGTTGGCGGGCTTATAAATATAAGTCTCACAAAAGATTTAATGACACCAATGTTAGGCTCAGAACTTTTTTTCAATTTTTTTTTAACTATAATAAATTTGCTTTTTTTATTTATTAAAAATTACTCATCTCTTAATAAAAACCAAATAAATCAAAAAATAATTTAAAAGAATAAGATTTTTTTTCAATGATCAATTATGTAATTTCCAAAGTTAATAAAATTGAATTTGGCTCTTAACTGAGATAATTTAAAAACGGGGTTGACTCTCTGTAGTGAGTAGTAGTAGTATATATAGTAAAAAATGCATACAAAACTTGTAGGGAATCGTAGGTTCTACAATTTTGTTTGAAGATTGTTTTTATAACTATTATAGAAAAACAGAAAAAAATTAGAAAACCACTTTCTTAAAAAGCAGCTTTTTTGTTTTACTTGGAAAGTTATGAAAAAAAGTTTCATACAAAAGGTATTCAAAATATTTTTCTGTACATTTCAAATGAAAATGAAAATCCAATCAATAACAGCCGAGATATAGAAATTAACTTTATCTTGTGACGCAAACGGAAATTTTGGTGGATTTTTGCGGTTCGGTAAGCTTGGAGGAGAACTTTTTAGCAAACAATCAAAAAATTTCCATTTCCAAAATATCAGGCTCTAACAACCATAGGACGAGGTTGATTTTTTAAAAAAATTTTACTACTCGTCTAATAAATAGCAGTGTAAATATTAAATAATTGTAATATTCTAATTTAATCTTAAGAGCTTGGCTATTTAATAAATGTTTCAGAATTAGAAAAAAAATACAAACGCTTTGTGATATTTTCTTAAAATTTCGATAACATTTTGGAAAATTTCTCGATATTTAAGAAGCAGTTAGCGACAATATTTCTCAATTTTCTTCGCTTCTCATAATAGTCACAATATTCTGCGATGTATATGTCACTACACAAAAATTTTAATATATCCTCATCATTTCTAAAAGTTTATAAAATATATTGCAATACATATTATGGTTTTTCGTTTTCTCGACATTTTACAATGTTTATAAGATAATCTTGTAAAAAAATTTCACAATTTTTCTTATAAAACTTCTCGTCTTTTACTAATATTTCAGTCAATTTATAATATTTGACAGCATTTTAGAGTTGAGGATTTCAAAACATTTGCCAGTATTTCAGAATATCTCTTATCATTTCACAATGCACGAGGACAAGGACATCAATTTTTTACAATTTCTTGATATTTCATATTTTTACTTTTTTCGATATTGCATGTCATTTCTCGGCTTTGCACAATCTTTTCTCAACATACCTTGTCGTTTTACAATATATTGCAGTCTTTCTCAAACGTTTTCCGACAAGCCTTGAAACAGTTTTTATATTTTACAACTTGACATTTCGTAACATCTTACAAACATTTTTTCTAATTTTACAATATACATTTTATAATGTTCGCGATATTTTAGAAACATGGTTTTTTAACCAGAGCTTCGAAATTTTCGTTTCTGATGTTAAAAAAATACTATCGGTTCTGTTTAGGTTTTCGTTTTGGGAAAAATAATGTTTTTTTCGGTTTACTTCAGGTAATTATATTTTTAACTTATCATGAAAAGCAACAACTGAGGCGGAGACCGGTTGCACATCTGCAGAACCAAAACAAACCGATATTTTTTTCGGTTCTGACAAAAATAACGTAGATGACATAACAATTTTAAAAATGATTTACTAATTGAATCATCGGATAGTTATAATTCGCATATTTTACAAAATCGAGTTTTTGTGAAATAGTATGGCACATAATAAAAATTCTAAAATAAATAATAAATAGATATACACTCAAATGCAAAAAAACGAGTCGCTGGATAATTTTTGCAAAAAACCCGGGTATTTTTTTTATAAAACTTTTAGTGTTTTACAATCAAAGAGACCAGTTGCACCAACCACAATAAACGAGCTTCGTGTGGCACACAGCAAAAACGGCAGAATATTCCACACCCATGATATTCGTGAGCTCATTAAAGGCACGAGCCGCCGTATGCTGGCTATAGTAGGGCGCGAGGATGCAAGTATTGAAATCTTATTCAACTGAAATTTTCATTATTAATCTCTGTTAAGCTTATTTTGCAGAAATGCATTTTCTTTCGTGTATACATTATCGTTTTTGCTTATTAATGTTCATTAAATAAACTGAAGTACCATATGTTGTTATTTTTCTACATCCTGATGGTCTCTATGATTAAGTTTTACAAAAAAATTGTCGGATTTTTTGCAAAAAAATTACCCAGTGACCTGATTTTTTTGTATCCGAGTATATAATATAAATAATAATAATAATAAGCTTTCTATTTTAAAAATTGTTGACTAAAAATTTAGAGTTTGTTGTATCTTGGGAAGTTGTATTATATGCTAATACAGCACTATTCCACAAAAAATTGATTTGAAAATATGCGAGTTACAACGTTCTTGGAGCCGACGACGCTTCAAAAAAGATTGTATGTTAGAGAATTACAACAAATTATCTATTATGCTCAAAATTGTTAGATTCTATGTCTTTATGAGATTATTGTGTGCATGAGTTTGAGCCATCTTAAATAATGAACTGGTAATCGTATTGTGAGACATTGGGATGAATAAATCAATTCTATTTAAAAAATTTCTGCACGTTAGGATGTTACAGATTATTTACAAATTAATTATTACATTTCTTTAGTATTGCCAAAACTTCTTCCATTTTCTTTTGGCGAGGAGGCTTCATTTTTGGGCGAAAAAACTTCAGTGTATTGTGGCGCATCTGCAGGCGACACACCAATGACTTTCAATTGGTTCTTAAATGGAATCCCTATAAATAACGAACAAATCAACATAGCTTCATTTGGAAAAACCAATTCATTTTTAAGCATTGAATCGATCCACCAAGAACACGCCGGAAATTATACATGTTTAGCTCAAAATTTGGCAGGCTTAGCAAGTGTAACTTCAGAACTTGTTGTCAAGGGTAAAAATTGATTTGATAAAAAATGTAACTAAAAAATCCTCAAATCCAATGTCGATAAAAACTTAACCTTTAATATTCTACAGATTCAAAGGATTTGATTTAACGGTATTTTTTATTCTATTTTTCTTTTAATTTCTTTAGTGTTGCCCAAATTGGTCCCTTTCTCATTCGGAGACGAGCCCTCATTTTTTGGAGAAACAGCGACCGTATATTGTGGCATATCTGCCGGTGATATGCCGATAAGATTCTCCTGGTATTTAAATCGAATCCATTTAAAATCCGAAAATGGCATCAGTATTGATGCATTCGGCAAGAAGACTTCAATTTTGAGTATCGATTCATTAAATGAAAGGCACGCCGGAAATTACACATGTTTAGCTCAAAATTCGGCCGGATTGACAAGTCTTACATCGGAATTAGTCGTTAAGGGTATATTTGCATTAAACTAATTAGGTATCCTTTCAATCCAGTTCCTCCAAGAATTACACCTTTCGTATTCGAAGACAATCCATTACATGAAGGACAATATGTACAGATAACGTGTTTGGCATCAGACGGTGATTTACCTATTGAAATTGAATGGAATTTGAACGGAAATAGTTTGAATAATTTTCCTGAAGCTTCCACGGCAAAAATGGGAAGGCGTAGCTCATTTCTGACAATCGAAGCTGTTTCTTATTCGCACGCCGGAAATTTCACTTGCTCTGCACATAATAAAGCAGGATTTGCTTCTTATACAACTCAACTCTTCGTTAATGGTATTTGATTGATTTTAAGTTATTATTAATTTTCCCAGTATTACCAAAATTGATTCCCTTTACGTTCGGAGATGAACCATCATTTATTGGCGACACTACTTCCGTTACATGCAGTATATCATCAGGCGATATGCCGATTCAATTTAGCTGGTTTTTAAATGGTGTTCCTATCGATTCCAAAAATGGAATATCTGTTGGGTTGTTTGGGAAAAAGACATCTATATTAGGAGTTGATTCGCTAAATGAAAATCATGCAGGAAATTATACTTGCTTGGCACAAAACACGGCAGGCTTAGCGAGTGTTACATCCGAATTGATAGTTAAGGGTTAGTAATTAATTATCATTCCTTTTTCATCAGTCCCTCCCAGAATTACTCCCTTCTTATTCGAAGACAACCCGCTACACGAAGGTCAATACGTTCAAGTCATGTGCTTAACATCGGAAGGTGATTTACCTATTGAAATTGAGTGGAGACTGAATGGACAGACGATACGGAATTTTCCTGAAATAAGTACATCGAAAATGGGAAAACGGAGTTCTTTGCTAACAATCGAAGCTGTTTCATATACTAATGCAGGAAACTATTCATGCAATGCTAGAAATAAAGCAGGAGCAAACGAATTTTCAACTCCACTTTTAGTTAACGGTTAATATTTTCTTTACTTATATTAATGTCCCCTTCCTAGTTTTACCACGGATCACACCTTTTGAGTTTGAAGATGCGCCGGCCCAATCGGGCCAATACACAACTGTTCAATGCAGCGTACCACAAGGCGATTTTCCTCTTAAAATCACTTGGAAATTTAACCATGAAACTATTAGCACGAATATTTTAATAACAGCAGTCGGAAGACGAAGTAACTCACTAACAATTGAATCGGTTAATTACGAGCATGCGGGAAATTACACTTGTACCGCTCAGAATAAAGTTGGTTTGGCGGAATATACGGCCCAACTTGTCGTTTATGGTTTGTTCTTCAAATTTTTCTTTATTTTACTTTATTCCAGTATTGCCCCATATCGTGCCTTTCGATTTCGGTGATTCCCCAGTAAATTCGGGTCAGGCGGCTCAAGTAACCTGTTTAGTCTCAGAAGGTGATTTGCCTTTAAAAATCAATTGGAGTTTCAAAAGGCAACGACTCAACAATCTCGATGGTTATAGTGTGACTCAAATTGGAAAGAAAGCCAGTTTGTTGCTCATAGAAGATGTTGCGGCTACACACAGTGGGAATTACACGTGCACAGCCGGCAACAAGGCAGGCGCTGTTAATTTTACTACATCGTTGTCCGTCTATGGTACCTCTTAATTTCATTCTTTGCATCTACCATTTATTTATATGTTCATGAATAAAATTGACATTACTAATGCACATACATTTTTATGCACCAGAAACGTTTTGTGTTTTTTTTGTGTCTAATTTGATGGGTTACGGATTTTTTAGCTTCATCGAACAATATCTCAGCTAATGATTCCTTTCTTATTTTCCTTGCTCACTGATAGTAATCCTTAATTAGCTGAGATATAGGGATGTCAACCTAAACCTATCATTTATTCCTAATTTTTATTATCATTTGATTAAACTAACATTCATTTTGCATGTTTCTTTTTTTATTATTTGTCCTGTTTTCATTTAGTCTAAGTTTTTTGTTCGTAGAATAGACTAACAATGTTGATATGAAATTTTAACAAGAAAATGTTCAATCTATATTGTTGACAATAATATTACAAACATAAATAATCAGAACCCGTAGTGACCTATACCCGACTATTGCAGCATAATTGTATGAAAATCTCAGATGGATTGAATATCCAATATTTTTATTACATTGTCGCTGTTCGGGATAGTGGGTTACAAAAATAAATATTCATGGTGTAGATTATTAGTGATTAAGAGAAAGCTCTAAAGTTTTCCATCCTGATTAGAATTGTATAAACATCTCAGATGGGTTGAATGTCCAATCTTTTGTTTGGTGGATGAGTGGGTGGGTCAGAAAAATAAATAATATGGACCATAAGTGACTCCATCCACTATTGTATCGTTAAGAGAGCGGAATTTAAACATTTTGTTCGCAATTCTTAAAATTGTATGAACATCTTAGGTGGGTTGAAAATGTTCAATCTTTTAATTACACAATAGCTGGGCTGAATGGGTTACCAAAATAAATAATCTGACCCAGTAGCTGATATCATAACGACCCACTTACCCAACTGATTACTGCATTAGTAGAGATTGGATTTTAAACGTTTATTTCGTGCTTGTGAAGGCGTGTCTCGACTATGCCGCTGTTTGCCAGTTGGCAATGCTAGTTCACAGAACCAAATTGGCAAAGCCTGGCTGTAAAAACGTCCACATCTGTGTTTTAATTTAGTTTAGTGGCACAATGTTTTGAATGACAACTGAAGTCTGAAGTCGCGTGGTACCAGTGGTTGACACGTCCCCACACTACGTTCTTTTTGTCTTTTTTTTAAGGAGACTGACTCGAGCAGTTCTTCTTTGCACGATTGTACGTGCCAACGATCACATCTTAAATACTAAAGTAAAAAAAAATAATATCATTACTTCTGGTATTGCCAACTGGCAAACAACGGCAAACTGGGGACACGTCTTTAGAATTGTACGAACATCAACAAGACTAATACAGAGGTATCGACAATGATTGAAGATTTTTAAATCTCCTGCTTAAAGCAATCTAAGCATTTTGCCGTTTTCACAGCAGTTTTCGAGTGTAAGCTCTTATCACATAGAAAAATAGTATGTTTAACCTAACACATAAACACTGCAAAATACCTACATTATTTTTGGCGGGAATTTAAAAAAACCTCAATCATTGTCGATGTTGCGTATACTTGTTAATATCTATTGAGAAAAGCTTAATTAACAAAAAAACAAGAGAAAAACCACAAACAACTGATAGAAGCCGAAACTGAACGAAAAGCAAATACATTAAAAATAAAGATAATGTAAGTTGAAAAAAAAAACAGTTGAATGGCTTTACAATGGATTATAAAATCTTTAGTAGTTTATTTAAATTATACTCTTTCTGTCAGAATGTAATGGTGGATCTCATTCCACACAAAAGTTTGTCAACATTTGACAGTGTTATTTGAGGCTAAGGGTGTTAAGAATTGAAGGACTTTAAAAATAAAAATCAAAAATTGATTTAATTGAAATTTGACATTTTTTCGATGTTTCAAATAGCAACAAAGAAGACTCAATCCGTTTTTTTTTCCATTTTTTTTTCTCCTAACAAATAAAAGAAATATTTTGGGATTTTTATATTATATTATTATTATAAAGAGAATAATACTTTTTTAATATTAATTTGAAATTGATTAATAAAATAATAATTAAAATCTGCAAGAAAAACTATTTGAAAACGATAATTAAAAATAAAGAGCAAATTATGAAAACATTTTTTAGAGTTCTTTAAAGGATATTTTTTTGTGAAAGTACATACCGGGTGACACATAGATGTCGAAATATATATGGTTTGAAAATAAGATAAGTTGAATAAAAAACTTTTCTTATTATATTTGTGCAGTTTTAATTTTTATAATTTTCAGAATGAATATAACCTTTTAAATTAAATATTTATTAGAATTTCTTATTTGCTATTTTTTCCATTTTCAATGAATTCAAAAAAAATGTGAACAAGATTTTGAAATTTTTCGAGGAAACTTCTTAAAAGTATTAAAATATATTATAAATTTAATTTACATTTTCAAAGAAAATAATTTCAATTAAGTAGTTAATATTTTATACTAATGAAAAACAAATATAAAAATTTCATAAAATTAGTTCCAAGATCTGCGACACCTATTAAATATAAGCTAGATTTAGTCTGTTGAAGATGAAGATACTGCATAATTATGCATTTTATATCATTATGTGTAATACGTAAAACCAATCTAAGAACTAAGTTGGGAATCAAATTTCTTATTGAGAAAAAAACATGGAACAATTTCAGGCCGAGATTATAAACAATTCCATCTACTACAGCTTTAAGGAGCATGCAGAACTATGAGGTGTCGATTCACACATAATCCGTCAATGGATTTCTCTTAATCGAATAATCAACAAATCAAGTACATTTTTATAATTCAATTAACCTGTTAAAATTTCATATTGACCAAAAATGGTTAGGTTAATTTTGAAAATAAAATTAATGCATGCCTATTATATTATTATAAACAAAATTCAGTTCAGGTTAGAATTGCATGTCCGATTCAAGACGCACGAATAATATATCTGACATAATAATGAATTTTTAGTGCCTCCAAGGTGGATCTTAGAACCCACTGATAAAGCATTTGCTCAAGGCTCTGATGCCGCTGTAGAATGTAAAGCCGATGGATTCCCAAAGCCAACAGTTACATGGAAACGGGCAACGGGTAAGAGAAAAAACAATATTTTTGTTAGTTAAGTCTAATAATATAAAATGAAATATTATCATAAATGATTTATTATTATTAGTTTAACCTTTCTGCATCAATCGGATGTTTTTTGACCCAAAATAGATTTAGTTTATTAATTAAACTTGGTGCGCTTGTTCCGTGGATTTGTGATTCCTTAAGTTTGTTTATTTGACTAATATCTACGTGTTTACATGTTAATTATTTAGTTTTACGCTATAGTTTTTTCATTATAAAAATTTGCACACATAAGGTTCTGGTCACTTTTGTCTTATAGGCTCAAAAAGTAGCTTATATTTTCAAAATGTATTAGCAGACCAATTTTTTCATTGTTTGATTAAAAGTTCTCATTTAACCCCAAACCGCGAAAATCCACCAAAATTTCCTTGAACGTCACAAGATAAAGGCATTCTTTATATCTCAGCTGGTATAGGTTGAATTTTCATTTTCTTTTTTTTTTAAATGTAAAGAAAATTATTAACTTTTATGCACAACTTTTTAAGAAAAATTTATTCTATAATAGTTATGAAAAAAAACTTCAAACAAAAATTGGGGCCTACATTTTCCTACAAGTTTTATATGAAAAGAAATTTTGTCATGAAAAAATATTAGTATATAATTAATGTTATGTAATATATTAATTTTTACAAAAAAATTTGATATTAAATTAAGTTTTCTTTATTGGTGTACATTAATTTTAATAAACATTTCTTTGCAAGTTGATTAGATTCGATAAGCCATTATTATTATGATTTTTATAAATATGGGTCTTGTTTGACCCAAGCAGCTTATGTGTGTAGTTGAATCGAACGACGCAGCATGATTAAACCATGTCAGTTTTACTCATGCAAGGAATTGTGCAATAACACATTTTCGAGTTACATAGATCAAACGTTAAATTTCAGTAATTTATTTCAATCATAAATATTTTATTTTTAATTTAAGTTTAATTGAAATTTATTTTTATTTATAAAGAACACAATATTTAAACAAAAAAATAAAACAAACGATAATGAATTCTAGGAGTTCAGCCTGGCGATTACAAAGATTTTAAACCCAACAATCCCGACATTAGAGTTGAAGATGGTACTTTAATGATTAACAATATACAGAAAACAAACGAAGGATATTACTTATGCGAGGCTGTTAACGGCATTGGCTCAGGTTTATCGGCCGTTGTTTTAATTAGCGTACAAGGTAAGTTGATTATTAAAACACTAAATAAAGGAATTTGCAAAACAAATCGTTTTAGCTCCACCACAATTCGAAATTAAACTCCGCAATCAAACCTCACGGCGTGGAGACCCCGCAGTTTTGCAATGCGAAGCTAAAGGTGAAAAACCAATTGGAATTTTATGGAACATCAATAATAAACGATTAGAAGACAAAGGTGACACACGTTATACAATTAGAGAAGAAATTTTACCCAATGGAGTTTTATCCGATTTGAGTATTAAACGCACCGAACGATCAGACACAGCATTATTCACGTGTGTTGCTACCAATGCTTTCGGCAGCGATGATACCAGTATTAATATGATTGTACAAGAAGTACCGGAAGTGCCATATGAATTGAAAGTTTTAGACAAATCCGGACGATCAGTACAACTTTCTTGGGTGGCTCCTTATGATGGAAATGCACAAATTATTAAGTAAGTACATTATAATTAATAATAATAAACACATTATTTAATTTTGTTGGTTATATATAACCCGTAACCCCGGGCACTTGATTATGGTGTACTAACACGGACATACAGTCTGGCAGACTCCGAATTAAACAATATGGGGCTAATGACCCATATTGTTTAATTGTGTGTGTCATTACAGGGTCATGTGACCTGCCGCGCAGAATCCAAATAAAATATTTTTTACATAGATTTGTATGGGGGCGTTTTGCGATTTATTTATTTTCTAAGTTATAGAAGCTTTCTTAATATTCCGATGTACGTAAATGGATGAAATGAATATTGTGGATTTTTTTAATATCCCATTTTGTCATAATTCATGTGGCAATTTTAAATCAAATCATATTAAAGATAGTAAACAATGACTATAACCTCTCATTTTTAAATCTGTTATGAATTCAGCAAACTGCGTGCCCATAGTGAAAGGTTTATATTAGTATAATTCAGAATTGTCTAACCTTTTTGATGTTTAGAGCCACTTTTTAGTACATTTTTGTAAAAGAAAGTGTTTGTGGGCAGCAGCATCCAATTAGTAACGCACATTACAATTGAATACTTTTTACTTAGATGTAATTATTTATTTATGCATTTATAAAAGAACACATCTATAAATATAATTAATACAAAAAACTAGTACAATACGTATATTTATTTGAAAAACATAACAATTGTACTAAAATGTATTTAAAATTCATTGCTTGTGGGCTGCACTGATACCTAACATGGGCCGCAAAAAAAATAATATATAGGTTATGTTAATAGAATGCAAATATAACAATATTATATTTGTTTTATTATTTATTTAAGGTACCAAATTGAATATAAACAAAGTAAAGCAAATTGGGAACAAGGAATGGAACGAGTATTAGTACCAGGGGACCAAACCGAAGCCGGCGTGTTCACATTGAAACCTGCTACTACTTATCATATCCGCATTGTCGCTCAAAATGAAATCGGTTTAAGCGATCCATCAGATACTGTCACAATTATCACGGCTGAAGAGGCTCCGAGCGGTCCGGCCACATCAATTCGTGTTGACGCAAGTGATCAGCATTCACTTAAAGTTTTCTGGAAACCACCTCTACGATCTGAGTGGAACGGCGAAATTTTGGGCTACTATGTTGGATACAAACTAGCTTCCAGTGATAAACCATACTTATTTGAAACTGTCGAATTTAGCCGTGAAGAAGGCAAAGAACATCATCTATTGGTAAGTTTTTTTTATTAAAATACAATAGATTATGTATCACTTTCACACGCATTTGTCCGAAAAAAGATATTATATTTTTTTTTAATATTGTATTTTTATTCGTTGGTCTGCTGTATATTATCCAGTATGATTATAAATGTTTCCAAAAATTAAGCAACATTGGACAAATCCATAACGTTTGCCCTCCGACCGGTACTATTTGTGATTATGAAGCAATTAATTTAGTTAATTAATTAATTAACATGCGATAGATCGACTCAAAGACCTTCTTGAGGTTAGATGATCAGTTTTATAAAAACCCAACAAATACAAAACTACTACTATTATTATTTATAGGTGACTAACAAAAAATACATTTTTCTTGCAGATTTCCAATTTGAAAACATATACTCAATATTCTGTAGTTGTACAAGCATTTAATAAAGTTGGAGCTGGACCAATTTCTGATGATGTCAAAGCTTATACTGCCGAAGGATCTCCCGAACAACCACCATACGATACAACATGCACGACTTTAACTGCCCAAACTATTCGTGTCTCATGGGTTTCTCCACCTCTTACTGCTGCCAATGGTGTTATCAAGGGATACAAAGTTATTTATGGACCTTCCGATTCATGGTTTGGTATGAATAATTAAATGTTTTAAGAAATAGATCAATAGGCATTTATTTTTTTATTTTTGAACAGATGAAAATACTAAGGAAGTAAAGCTGACCGCTTCTAGTGAAACAATTCTTCATGGTCTTAGAAAATACACAAATTATAGCATGCAACTTTTGGCCTTTACGTCTGGCGGTGATGGTGTCCGAAGCAACCCAATTCATTGTCAAACTGAGCAGGATGGTAAGCTTTTATTTTTGTAAATATTTCAATCGTTTTAAAAATACAAGTAAAACAATTCAAACTGAATTAACTGATTAATTTTATATTTAAAAAACGTCTTTTCAAACAGTACCTGAAGCACCAATAGCGGTAAAAGCTCTTGTTATGGCTGTCGATTCAATCTTGGTTAGTTGGAAACCACCCGCGGAACCCAACGGTATTGTTGAACAGTATACTGTCTATGTACGTGAAGCCACCGATAGCGAAGGAAATCCTTCAAGTGCTAAACCACGCACCCAGAAAATTGTTCCCAATATCAAGAATCAAAATCTCAGTTATCAAGCAAAGGATTTGGATAGCAAATTGAAATATGAATTCTGGGTTACTGCCTCTACCAACATCGGCGAAGGACGACCATCACAAAGTGTCACTGTATCTCCAAGCACAAAAGGTAAATAGCTATTATTATAGCAATAATAAATAAGCATCTTTTACATATTAAATTATATTATAAAATATGAATCGTTAGTTCAAAAACTCGTAAGAAAAAATGAAAATTGAGTCAAAAATGGAAATTTATAAATGACGTTAATAATAACATTTAAAATTAGTTTGTACCTAAAAAGGCATCTGAAAATCAACTGCGGCTATCTTCCATGTTCCTTGTTGTTTTTTCTACTTTTTGACGTATTATTTTAGATGAATTTAATGAGTTTTTTAACAGGACAACATATATGGTCTATTTTTAACAAATTAATTTTTATTTATTACTACTTTATATCTCTAATAACGGACAACTCTCTCAACCCTTATGTTGCTCATATATTAGTTAAACATGTGGTATAATCTTTCTATTAATTAATAATATAAATATTACTTACATTATTTAAGGTTATGTTTTAAACTAATTTATTTGTAACATCTTTTTTTATTAGTACCAGCAAAGATTGCTTCATTTGATGACTCATTTACTACGACTTACAAAGAAGATGTAACCTTACCGTGCTTGGCAGTTGGAGTTCCTCAACCAGAAATTACGTGGAAAATCAAGGGTGTTGCATTTGCAGCCAACGATCGCATCAGACAACAACCCGATGGATCTCTTTTCATTCGTGATGTAACCAGAACTGATGCAGGCGAATACTCGTGCCACGTTGAAAATTCATTTGGACAAGATTCAGTAACCCATCAACTTGTGGTTAATGCACCACCACACTCTCCACAGGTATAATAATAATTATTATTATATTAGGATAGGTTTGAAAATATTTTGTTTTGTTTTGTTTTTGGTAATTCTACAACAAATGTACTTTAGTCATTCGGAAATTTACTATATTTAACATTTCTGTCAGTGATACTTACATTTGTGACGTGTTGATATTATTAAAATTTTGTCGACTTTTAATTATATTTTTGACATTTTGAAACATCGGTATTTTTATGACAAGTTTTGAGATTATGCATTTAATATTTTCATTGTAAAGGTGAAAACAGAAAAACAATTAAAAAACTAGTTTATGAGATATTCACAAAAATAACACTTTTTTAAATGAGTCACCCTATGTATGTCCACATGTTTTGAAAGGAAAACGAATTCTGTACAAAAATTTGTTAATGCATTACCGGCCGATTTAAAGCGTAATAATTCTTTCGTCGAGGAAATATATTCATATTTACGTTTTTTTTTATATATACTGAATAATACACACATAATATATCCATATTAAAGGACAAAATGTACGATCCAAACACCAACATTGTATACTTAATCATGTTTTCGGAGGACCATAAAACGGTAAAAACAGTATGGTTACAAGCATGTAATGTGTCCATTTATACCGCAAAATCAGTTCACTGAAAAAAAAATTACCAAATGCAGCTATTATACATATGCTTTTATATTTAACCTATAAATCTTAGATACATACAAATCAATATAAAACAATCATTATTATTAAAATAACTTTTAGATTAGTCTTACGGCAACAACTACCAATTCTTTAACCATCAAATTGAAAGCTCATCCTACTGATGTTGAACCAATTCACGGATACACAGTTCATTACAAGCCCGAATTTGGAGAATGGGAAACTGTACAGGTACCTAGCCACGCTGACAAATACACTTTAGAAAAATTACTTTGCGGAACAAGATATCAATTATATGTAACAGCATACAACAGTATCGGCACAGGCGATCCATCGGACAATTTAAACACACGTACTCGTGGAGAAAAACCGGTCATTCCAAGTGCGGAGAAATTTATCGAGGTATCATCCAACAGCATCACATTACATTTTGATGAATGGTCTGATGGCGGTTGCCCTATGCTTTATTTCGTCGTCGAACAAAAGAAAAAGTAACTAAAATTAATAAAAATAATATAAACTTTGATTTAATTCATTAAAATAATTTCAGGATTAGCTCAGAATGGATCCAAGTTTCAAATCATGTTAAACCAGGTGGTAATTTTGTAGTTTTGGATTTAGATCCTGCCATGTGGTATCATCTGCGTGTAACTGCTCACAACAATGCTGGATTTAATGTGGCCGAATATGAATTTGCAACTTTGACCATCACAGGAGGCACGTATACTTTGTAAAGTTTGTAATTGATGTTATACCCAAGTATTGTGTCTGTAAACCAACACAAAATTTTTATTTTGTACAAAACACTGCTTACCTGACGGTAAATAAAATCCTATTATTTTGTTGTCTGTAGAGCATGTTTGAACCATCCTGTTTCCCAAAAACAAAAGTAAATATGGAGAAATAGTACCTGAAAGTATCCGTTAGTAGTAGCATGAAATGATTGTGTCATTCTTTACAGGTACTATTGCTCCAGCTCGTGAGATCCCCAAAGAAGACACAATCCAACTAATCCTGGCTAATCTGAACCTCGTAGTCCCAGTCGTAGCCGCTGTTTTAGTTATAATCGTAGCTATTATTGTTATCTGCGTATTGAGAGGCAAAGGAAATTATCAGAAAGGTAATTGTTTTTTTTAAATCTGTAGGTACAATCGCTCCAGTTAGAGAAGTGTTTGGTACAAGATTGCTATTACCTTGGCTACCTGACTGGGTCGATTTGAATATCGCCGTCCCGGTTGCTGCAACCGCAATTGTGGTCGCTGTTGGAATTATTGTTATTTGCGTCGCCGTTTCTAGAAGAGCACAAGGACCAACACAAACGAGATTGCAAAGCGACTGTATGTTTACAAAAATAATTTAATTCAACAGCAAATCAAACGTTTCAATTAATTTTGTTGTTGAAAATTGCCTTAATTACATGAAATAATTGCTTTTAATTTTCCTAGATGATGTTGTTTATAATCAATCTGTCAATGCCGTTGGAACTTTGGATAAAAGGCGTCCGGATCTTCGAGATGAATTGGGATACATTGCGCCGCCCAACAGGAAGTTGCCGCCAGTGCCTGGTTCAAATTACAACACCTGCGATAGGATCAAGCGAGGTACCATAAGTAAGAGTCCAGGCCTCCATCTAAGCTCATTTCAGCTCTTAAAACTGCATGTTCTCACACATATACATTTACTAATTAAAATTTATTGGCAAATTTTATTTTTTATATTTTCAAAACTGTTTGTTTCTGTAAATAAGGAAAACGCAGCTTTTTCAATGTAAAATTATTTTTTTCGTATTATTATTATTATTACTAAGTATAATATTGGGCTGGAGCAAGGAGGAGTCGTCGGACTGCCAAAATTATTCTGTAAGTTTAAATGTATTGTACGTGTAATATGTGTTAGGACCCCACTACCGTTCTCATTCTACGTGGGATCCCAGGAGACACCTCTACGAAGAACTTAGTAACCGCAGAGGCTCTAATGAAACTGTGCACACACACAGAGGTAACAATTGAAATCATAACAAAGCAGACTAACCAAAAGAGTGCTTTTCTTTGTCTATCACTAACATCTACATACTTACTATCTAGTGTTGAATTTTAATTAGTGCCCATTAAGTACTACTTTCGAACATATTAAAGACCCTCTGTAAGCCATATATATATATATATATATATAATTTATTTGAAATATTAAAAAACAAATTATAACCAAAGGAACATTTTAATTCATTGTTGTTAATACAAGAAGTTACAACAAAGTAGAGTAATGAAATTGTTGCTTGAGTATGTTTATCTAAATAATTTACTGAAAATTTGCTTTTAACAAGGGAAATGATTTATTTTCAATCAAGCATATAATTAGATTTGATTTGACCAAATGAGTTCTACAAAAAATAAATAATAACATTTTTTAAAATCTTGTTTTGTTTCTGAGTATTTGAGTGTAAAAATTTGTTTCTAAAAATTGTTAATATCTTCCATGCAAGAGTAAAATGAACACATTTTCTTCAACAAACACGATACTAAAAACTGGTTCCAACCATTCAGTCCGATTCAGAAATACTATTTGTTTTTCAATATATGTTTTGGTTCACAGTTCAAGAAAATTAGGTGTGTTCGTTCTTCCGGATCTTGTTCTGAGTTGGTCCGAGTCTAGTTTTAAATGTGTACACTCAAATTACTCGGAAACAAAGCAAAATTTTGAAAAATGTTATTCTTTATTTTTTGTTCAGAATTTGATGTAGAATATGACATTTTTGCCACCTATTATATTATATTATCTTTGTTTATTCAAGAAATTTAGCAACAATGTATAGAGATGAAATTGCTACTAACAAAGGAAAATATTAATTTTCATCCAGCATTTAACTAGATTCAATTGAATATTCATTAAAATGAATTACATCATTTATTAAAAGAAAGTGGTTTGTATATTATCCATATTTTTTATAAATATCACGAATTCTAATACCGACGATTCTAAAGATTTTTAAAAATATATTTGTAATTTTTTTTCTGACATGTTTATAAAAAACGAAAATTTAAAAACAATTTTCAAAATAACAACTTTAAATTCATAAAATATATACAGCCCATATACGATATCCCCCTTTTACGATTTTACTCTCTTATCTGGATTATGATAAAATCGTAAAAAAGGAAAAATCATAAAAGACCTATATTAATTTTATAGATTTCTGGTTGCTTTTTTGGAATACTTATAATTTTAAAAAATAAATGTGTTAAATATATTATACTACTACATATTCACATATTTATTTAACGGCTGAAGTTTTTACTTAATGGGCAAAATAATTAAGAAAATTATAAAATTAAACTTGTAAATTAAAAGTGTGGTTTCATCTTCTGATAATGTAAGTCTATGTAATGTAGTTCATAAAGTAGCATGCAAGTAGGCCTTCTATTGTGCAAGTTTTTAATTATTAAAAAATATTAAATGAATTTAACCATTTATTTGTAAAGTTGCTTCTTTAGTTTTTATTTATCATTCACTGCTTTACATTCATGAATGGCTTGTTTTTAATCACAATATACACTATTGATTGCAAATTGAGTACTAAGTGAAAGTATACTTGTTGTGAATTATAGGTATGGATGATGAGATTTGCCCCTATGCCACCTTCCACTTACTCGGCTTTAGAGAAGAAATGGATCCCACCAAAGCTATGCAATTCCAAACATTCCCACATCCACATGCAGGTACAATGGGTCCTTCTGGCATGGGCACACCACATCAAGCACACTCGAGAGCAGGTTCTCAGTCCATGCCCCGCCAAAACAGAAGATACGATCGTGTTGGCTCACAAGGTAGTCAGTACTACACCCAGTGTACGTATCATACTCTTTTTCTCATCTTTCATTTTTATCATTCATTAGGAGTTAAGTGATTGTGTTCAATAATTATAAATTTAATGTGGTTGATAAAGAAAGTTTTTTGATCAGCAATTTTGACAAATAATTGTCCAATACCAATATATAATAATTTCATTGGAATTGACGAAAAATATTTGATTATCCAATTCATTTTAAAGTAGAAATGGTTTTAGAATGCGTTCATCACAATCTTCGGGAATAAAATGAAGCAGTGGAGATAAAGTGTTTTTTTTTATGTTGGAGTGGAAATTATTGAATATTAAAAAATTTAAATGAACACAGAAAATATGAAGTTGACAAAATATTCAATATTTAGTTTGTACGAAATGAACGAAATATTACATTTTTTATTTCTTGAAACATGCAAAAGTTCAAATTTGCCTGTCATGTTTTTGGGAAACATTTGTAATTATTGTATTTCAACGTTTCTTCAACAACTATAAAAATAAAACTATGTATTTTTTAAAATTCCGAATTTTCAATTTTTTTTTAAAACAGTTCTTTTTGTTTATAGAAAAAATGGGCACACTGACATTTTGTTTCTATATTTTTTAAGAAAATAACTTCTTTAAAAATCACATTTTATGTTTAAGATGAAATTATTTCTTTATGGAAAAACTTAAAGAGAAATAAAAAGAAAACTTCTTTTGATGTTTGCTACTTCTAGAAGTCGATAACTTTTATAAGTAGGCAACTGTCATAAGTGGGCATATATTTAATAATATTAAGCAGGTTTCAAAATGAGCATATGTTTGTGTGTGAAATTTATGTCAAATGTTTCTTCAGTGTTTGATTCCACTTTCCAAAACAACACAAATTTAGGATTATTAAAAAATATATAGAATAAAATAAATCTTTTTATGCAGCTATGTCACAATAAACATTTTTTTGCTTTTATTTGAGCCCGAAAATGGATTTTACAATAAACAAATAACTTATACCATCGTAAAAAAATTACGTTTTGGAAATAAATTTTTTTTAACTTTTCTATATGTTTAGAAACCATTTTTGGAAAAATGTGTTTTAGAAAAAAAAAATTCATTTTTGCTGTATCGAGTAAATAAAATTAAAAATTATTTTGGGAACGAGAAGAAATCAATTTTTGTTATGTTTTATGGTGGATTATTGGATAAACGGCAAAAAATAGTGAAATATTTATAAAAAAGAATCCAAAAGCATTATATGTTTTGTGCAACTTTATTGGTTGTTTTGACGTGTTTCGAGAAAAATTGAAAAAAATTTTTGGGGTAAAATATAATATGATAATATAAAATAAAACCAAAATTTTTTTTGTTTTTAGGTAAAAATAAATAAAAAGTTATTTTCAAAAAAATTGGAAAGCAAAACAGAATTTTTGTTTCAAAAATTTAGAATCAAGTGTTTTTGTTAAAATATTTTTTGGAAAATAAAGAAAACATTTTACGAAAACATTTTAAGAAAAAATTTAGAGAAAAAAATGTAAACCAAAAAACTTTTAAGAATACAAATTCAGAAAAAAAATGTTTGCTCCAAAATTTTTTTTTTTTAAGAAAAAAAAGTTCCCAATTAGTTATTGTCAACTTTCAAAATTAACTGAGATAAGGATAAGACTGCGTCTTTTTGAAACAATTATAAAATATAGACTTTATTAGGTAAAAATAACATAGTTGCCGTTCTTCCTGCATAAATCAGAAGTAGGATTGTAATAAAAAAACGTATTTTATTATATATTAATTTAAAAAACATAACCTTAAAAAACCAAGTATTCTATAAAATAGAATTTAGTATATTAATAATATTTATCAATTATTGAACACATCGCTAACAGTATTAGGGACCCATTCATGTCATTAATGAAAAAAATTAAACAAAACAAAACAAATTATACTAGTAATCCAAAACGCAATACCTGGAGGAAAGTAAGATTAGATTATTTGAATGTTAATTAAGTTACTTCTGGAATTATAATTTTTGGCCTTCTTAAATTTTCTACCCAACCCACTATTGGTTATTATTAAAATTCTAATTTACATTATAATCTAATTTGCGTTTATCTATGTTTACTACTATAGTATTAATTTTTATTTATATGTTTGTTGGTTGGTTAGCTCTAGCTCTCTTTTATTGTAGCAACTTAATTCCGTAAAGTTGTAACTAAGTATTATGGCTGTATCGAAATTATAGGTAACGGTAGCATCTATTCACCTGGACCGGAATATGACGACCCAGCCAATTGCGCCCCCGAAGATGAACAATACGGAAGCCAATATGGTGGATATGGAAACCCCTACGATCAATATGGCAGCCGTGGATCGATCGGTCGCCGTTCTCTTGGATCTCTTCGTCTTCAACCAACAGCCAGCAGCCCTGAACCTCCACCACCGCCACCACGCAATCACGATCCCAACGATTCAAAAGACAGCAATGAAATTTCTGAGGCTGAATGTGATCGAGATCAACTTATTAACAGTCGTACATACGGAGGTATTTATAAAACATAATATCGATCATCTCACAATACATACTCGCAAACATTAGCTGGTAGGGATTTTATTTATAATTTCTATAAACGAGGCTCGGTTTATTATTTATTGATTGATTTGTTTTATTTTAATTTTGTTTTTAATTGGTTTCGTTTATTTTCAGAGAAAGAAGAGGGTAAGTTATTGTTATGAAGGAGAGCTCTCAATTTTAGTTGTTGTGTTTTTATTAGATTAGGGTTTCATTCTCTTACATTTACACATACATTACATATTTTCGATTGATTTTATTTTTTTAATTTTTTTCTATGGTTTGTCTCTAACTTATTAAAATATTGCAAACAATTTATTAAACTGCATGAGTCTCACTAAGCATGTTTAGTAGGATATGATAATGTTTTCTACATTATAACAGATCGTACTGGTATCAACGAACTACCATTTATTTGTTTCTCCATTTTTGCGCAGCACATGCTTGGAATAGTGAAACAGGTGTACTAAACATAACCTTTGCTGTCTGTTTGTTTTACATGCTCTATGTTTCAAAACGTTTCGATATTTATGCATTAGATATTATTTGTCGTTGTCATTTTTTTTTCATTTTTAATTTAAAAATAATTAAATGTAACTGGAAATCGAGTTTGAGGAAGGAGTATTAAAGCAAATATTTCGTTTTTTATGTGAAACATCTAATGGCATGTTACAATGCCTATTGCTATACTCAACTTGCTAGTGACAAAGTGGCAAGCCACCTGAAGTTAGTGCGTTACAAATATTAGTGATAGTGGCAAACAATATCATGAGAAACAGTGACAATATGTGACAAAAAAATTCACAACTTTTTAAAATATTTTTTTACAATTTCATCTTATTGATATGTTGACTTTTTTTGAAAATTTTAATTGCAGTTTGCAACCATTTCTAACATTTGTTATGATCCAATTTTGAAAACATTTTCCATGTTTCTCAACGACATTTTGGAAACATTTTTGTCCTTACGCAAACATTTTATGGCATTTTTCACATTGTGCAATATCTAATGGTATTTTCTAATAATAGTTGAAAATAGTATATTCCTGTTATAATTCTGAAAAAATTTAACAGTGTGCAACATTTAATGACATTTTTTCTAAATGACATTTTCTGACGATAGTTGTCAATATATTTTATATATTACATTTTCTATTATTATTTTCGCATTTAGAAAAAAATATTTTGACATGCAACAATTAATGACATTTTCTGACAATAGTTAAAAATAGTATGACATTTTCTGATATAATTTTGCATTTAAAATAATATATTTAGACAGTGTGCAACATGTAATGACTTTTCTGACAATAGTTGAAAATATTATGATATTTCCCGCTATAATTTTGCATTTTGAAAAAATATGACAACGACAACATTTAATGCCATTTTGTTATATTCTTTAAAGACCATTCCAAATACATATGTGCTTATATTTTGTATTATAATATTTTTGTTGCAACGTTTCTTGACATATCTTGACATTTTGTGTAACATTTATCAACTCTTTTGTTGTGTCATTTGCAAAAATGTATTGACACTTTGGAAGTATTTTTCAATATTTAAAAACAATTTATAATATTTTGTAAACGTTTCATTTTTAACATTATTTGTGTTTTTGACACTTTCATATATTTCCCCAAATTTTTAAAACATTACTGCCGTTTAGCAAACTTTTTATAACATTTTTTATATAATTCAGCATTTGTTTACATGTGAAAAATATGTCATTTTTCAAAAAAAGTTATATATTGTGTAACATTTTTATTTTGACGTGTGTGTGTTCAGGTTTATTAATATTTTGCAAACATATTCTGATATTTTTTTGACATTATTTGTGATATGTATTTCTAAGCTTTTTGCAAATAATTGTCATACATTTTTCAAACATTTTTTGGCTTCATGCAATTTTTGTCAACAACAAGTTTTACGACTTTTTTGACATTTATTGATGTCTAATCTTTCTTTTGACTGTTTATAGACAATATTTGATATTGTACATGGTTTATCGACGGTTATATAATATTTTATCATATTTATGACTAAAACCGGCAGCGTAGTTTTAGGGTTCGATGTGTTATCTGAGTAAATTACGTTTTTAATTTCTCCATGGTCACTGGTGTACGGACTGATCGACGTAATAGCGACTATTGTTATAAATAAAAATGAAAATGTTTGAAGTCGTAACAATGATATTTTGCAAAATCAAGTATCTTGATATTTTGGAAACATTTTCCAACATTTACACAGTTAGTTTAGCTTCCTATAGCTTTTACAAGAAAGGCACACAAACATTCACTTTGACTTCATTATTTTCACAATTTTTGTAAACATTTTTGACATTTAGAAAGTATTGTTTATAATTTTGTAATAAAACTTTTTCTTCTTGTTTTGCAACATTTTAAAATATAATAATTTGATAATATTTCTTCACATTATCATTTGTCAATACTTTGCGACGTTATACAAATTTGATGGATTTTTTCAAAATGCCAAAAACAGGAAATATTTTAATTAAATATCAAAAATATGGAATTTAGTTAAAGTTTGTAGCACCTTTTAAGAACGTGAGGTTATGTTAACTTAGTTGTCCGATTTTCAATGTGTTGAATTAAAATTGTTACTTTTATGTCTAAATTATGCATAAAATTTCTTGCTATGAATTTCTACGATTTATTGGTAATCTCTTGCATCACATGTA
>JARJEC010058794.1:0-11927 GCA_030264575.1 Tachinus sp. AB-2021 | reverse complement strand
ATCAAGTGTTAGCGCACAGGGCGGCATATTTGTTAGAGTGACATTAAAACAAAAAAATGTTTTGGCAAATAAAAAATTTAGAAAAATAAATGGTTAATTAAACAAAAAATCCAATAAATCCAAATCCAAATTAAGCAAAATATGTAATTAAAAAATCAAAAATGAAATAAATAACAAAAAATAAAATACAAAAAAAAATAAAGGAATTTAATAAAAACTTATCGATAAAAGAACAAAATAATGGAAAATTTTACGAAGTAATAGAAAAATAAAATAAATACCAACAAAAAAAAAAATAAAAGAAGTGACAAAAAAAAATTTAAAGAGATTTTCTACGAAAACACTAAATTAAAAAAATACGATGATTACATTCAATAATTGGATAATACAATAGCTGATCGAATCAAAACATCAATTTTATGTTTACATAAAAATGTTATGTAAATAATGCATAATAAAAACTTATATTATATTTTTGAATTATATGCAAATGGTTTACGTCATAAAAACATTTTTATTTACATATTAGCAGTAATGTGAATAATACGTAAATTCTGCATTATCGTATTTCATCTTGCTAAATAGATGAAATGTGTACACATAGTGTCTGTGTTCATGTCAATGTTAAAACTTATTTTGAACAAACTACGAATGACGAGACTGTATGGTAAGTAATTAAACTTGTTATTTATTATATTATAATTATATAGTTCGGTTTTAACACGTCCGTCGACGTTGTCCGATGCCCAACTTCCATACGCTTCTGTCGTTCCATTGGTCCGATCTCAGGTCTCTCGAGCTCATCGCCTTGGTAATTGCATCCGATTGTTCTTCTAGCTTGTGTTATTCGTTTCTTAATTTCCTTGTCATCTTTTCCTGTTGTGTCAAATTCAACTCCTAAATATGTGTACTCACTACAGGTTTCAATTTCATCTGTGTCTAATTGAATGTTAGAGGACTCTGCTCCTATCGGAAGGTATTTTGTTTTCTGTGTGTTGAGTTCCAATCCCCAGTTGTTGTATTCTTCCTGCAGCTTTCGCGCCATATATTCCAGATCGTCTTTATCATTAGCTACAATTACTTGGTCGTCAGCAAACTGAAGAGTATATAAGCATGTTCCTGTTAGTTCAATACCCATTCCCCTACATTTCCTTTTCCATTGATTCAGAGCCTTTGCAACATATATTTTAAATAGTGTGGGCGACACGCAGCAGACCTGACGTAAACCCTTATTTACAGTAAATTTCTGTGATAATCTGTTTCCTACTTTTATCCTTGATGTTGATGAATCATACAGATTTTTTAGGGCATTTATTAAGCTGTAGCTAATATTGGTTTCTTGTAATGCTTTCCATAACTTTTTGACAGGAACTTTGTCGTATGGTTTACGGAGATCTATAAACATGATATGGGTTTCTAAGTTAGTGGTTGACCTCTTCTCTATAAGTTGTTTAAGACAGAATAGATTGTCGGTACACGTTCTTCCAGCTCTGAAACCAGATTGCTCCTCTTCTTCTTGATCTTTATATTCAATTTCTATTAGATCTCGAAGAATTCTTCCGTACAAGCGACTTAAGGTACTCGTCACTGATATGCCCCTTTAGTTTGAGCAATCTAGTTTGTTTCCCTTGTTATGTTACTATGCTATTTATAACAAAACAAATAAACTAACAAATAAAAAATCAATTATATACGTAAACATGATTATAAAACTTACACAATCCGAATATGCGAATAAATAAAGAAACAAAAAAGTTCATTGATAATAATAAACAAAATTGGTTACTTACCATACAGTACCGCTATTTGTAGTTCATTCAAAATAAACTTTAACATTAACATGACCTAACAACACAGACCCAGCGTGCACTCATTGGATATATTTAGTAAGATACAAATAATATAAGATACAAATAATTAGGTAAATTAAATAAATTTACGTAAATGACAATACTTAAGTCATAATAGATTATTTTAAAGCTCCAGAATTTACGTATTATTTACATTACTATTTATATGTAAAAAAACGTATTAAAATTACGTTTTTTTATGTAAGTTTTGCAATGTTTTTATAAAAATATAATTTACGTTTTTTTGCCGATTATTTACATTTGCGTAAATTATGTAACATAAAATTGATGTATTAAAACGTATTTTTTTTGTAATGATATTACATTACTGGACAATAGTAAGGTTAAAAAGCAATTTGTTTATTTAATAATTTGTCCCAATGCCAATGAATATCTTTTTTTTATTGTACATTGTTATAATCCTTAATTGCACGTAATAAAGATGAACACTTTTTAAACAAATAGATTGATCGCAGTCTTCTTCTGCTGAAGAATTTCCGAATATCATTCCATTACCATTTACACACCCAGGTAAGCATTTATAAGCAAGAGATACCCTATTATTAATTAAAAACTTCAAGATAATTAAAATGAAAAGAGTCGATAATGCATTTGCGGGTATGAAAACATTCAACTTAAATTATAATTGTTGTGCACAATCCTACAATCCCACAATCCCACCGTTGTCATTACTCATAATTAACTCCAAATAACAAGCGAGGAATGGTTAATTAGAAGCAATTTAATTGAAAAATTGCCGCGATTATAAGTCTCACCCGTTACCACAGAGTGAAAAAATATGGAACGTAAAAAGACATGTTTCGATTTTTTATAATCTAATGAAAATAAATGTAGCGGCTGACAGGCAAATATTACACATATGGCACACGTTGGGATTTGCGACCAGGTGGCAACTTTTAAAGGTCGTTGTATTAAATATGTTATTCGCATTAGTAGTAGCACCGGACAAATAAAGCAAAATTAATGTTAATTTGGAGTGGCCAAATATTAACAGAGCTGCGCTATTATTTCAAGCAAAATGGTTTCCGCAATTATAGTGTGCACATACGAATTAATTAAATGTTGATTGGTACAATTGGCGTTGTTTAATAGGAATCTAAGTACTTGTTTGGTTAGCATTTGTGGAAGTGGAATTGCTACAAACCAATCGTTTACATCACACATCGTTGAAGCTAAATCTTCAAGAAACTTAAATAAAACTGAGTCAAAGGTCAAAAAGTTTCCTTGTAATGACAATACGAATTGATAGATGTAAATAAATCACTTTATACGGACAGATTCTGTGAACTGTAAACTAATACATTGAAAAATAAGGTTTTTGGCAATTAATCGTTGATGGTTGTAAAAGAGGATTTACACCGTGCCCATCCTGTACGATCATTTAGTAGTAGGCGTATTTAATTTAAAAAAAACAATATACTTTCTCTGTGTATTTTTCTACATATTCAAAAATAAGAAATAGCATATATTTATAATGGTAAGGTTTTTATTTAGATGCCTTGTATTAAGTTATTAAGTATTGTTAAAGCTAAATAAAATATTTTGTCATCAACAATGTAAGCTTACTTTCAATGTTTTTTCCTGCATCAGAAAAGCTGCTGTAATATGTTTTTTTTAAATGCACTTTAAGCAGCTTTGAGTGAAACTCGTTATTTTTCAGATTAATCACATTTCGCTGAATAGTTAATTTTAATAAAAAATTTGATGTTTTATTTAAATATTAATTGATAAGCGAAGCCAGGAAGAATATTTTATTTCTGATTTATAATCGCCCTCATATTAATATTCAGTGCACATCCCTATGTAGGTTTAACGAGGGTTTTGGTAATATTAGAGTGCGTTATTAAGCAACTTAACTGCCCTTAACTTAAACCGGCCATTATCTCACAAATTCTATTAAAATATGTGATGGATTAAAGCAAAAAATCAAACAAGCTCGATTAATTTAATCAAACTACATTTTTATTAGTCGGCAGAATAGTTGGAAAAATATAAATTGAAATTTCTGGAACAGTAAATATTATCTGACCTTGTGCAGAACGAATGCTCGGCAGTGTGAAAGAGGTTTGTTTATTGAGCGCTTTCCAGACACTTTTTGCATCCCCGCCCCGGAAAAAACTCCAATTAAAAAAAGCGCAATGAAAATATTTTAATTTATACATCGCTTTTTTGCGGACACTCTGAAAGCACGCAATCCCCAATCCTCAATTTATTTATTTAAAACATTTATTCTATTTGAAATATTCAAAATAAAGATAGAACAGCATCTGTCATTCATTTTTTTTTGTATTCCCATGTAAATGTGTATTTCATCGCTTCACGTTGAAGACATTGAGTGTCCTCTGCGTGATGTGATTTGCAGCGTCTGAATTGACATCTGGATAAAAAAATATACCCATATATGTGCTAGCCGGATGAATATATTCTATGCTAAATGCAGCTTTCACACATTGTTCAGGGATTTTGTTGTTGTCACGTTAATTAAACTTTGGCAGACCTGGACGTTTACATTAAAATGTGGGGCAAAGTTTTTAATTGCATTATTTTTGATAATTTTCTATAAATTTTAATCGGATTTCTATTTGTATTTGTTGAAACCATGAATATTTATTTTCTCACTAATGAGCTAATGACAAGTTAGTTGTGGTTTAGTTTACCAGAAGTCCTAATGACTGGTTTCCCGGCTAAATTTTAATCAATAATACAATAGATAAACACTTTACTACTTTCTTTAGTACAAGTTGTAAAACGAGTCTCAAAGTTGAGCAAGCGAACCCAACGCTAGTTTCTTAGCCAGATAGTGATTAAATTTTGCTTTCCTCATGTGTTCTAAACCACATTTGGAATAGAATATTCCAAACTCAGGGAAAAATCAACCTTGAGATGGTGCAACATTTTATGACATTTTTACCTTTATCTTTTTTGCATTATACAATTTTTACTGTTTTCTAATATTTTTCAGCAATACCCGTTCATTTTTCTGCGTTTCGTTAATTTTTGTAGCATTTTGCAAAATGTTTTTAAAAACATTCAACTTTTTTTTTAATATTCTTAACATTTCATTTGCATTTATAACAGTTTTCAATGCACTTTTAAGATTTTGTATGCTTTCTACCAATAGGCCAGTCAATGGGGAATTTGAAATTACAAAATGTATTAGCAGACAAATTTTTTGATTGTTTGTTTAAAAGTTGTCTTTTGGCTCCTAACCGCAAAAATCTACCAAAATTTCCTTGTGCGCAAGGGCAATTTTTTTATATCTTGGCTGATATTGTTTGGAATTTCATTTTATTTTTTTCTAATTATACAGAAAAATATTCTGAATAACTTTTATATAAAATTTTTTTACATAACTTTGCAAGGAAATGTTGTACAAGCAAAAACTGCGTTTTTTAGGGGGTGGTTTTTAAATTTTTTTTATCTGCTTTTCTATAATAGTTATGAAAAAATCTTCAAAAAAAAATTGTAGGGGCACACTTATCTACAAGTTGTGTATGAATAAAAATGTAGTAACTCAAAAACTACCCACCACAGAAAGCGGCAATTGTTTATTGAAAAAATGTTTTTTATTGCTTTTAATTATTTATTGATTCATTTTGCATGTTTTGTTTAGCCTTTTTTCTTTGTATTAAAGGGTGAGTTATTGAATCAATGATAAAAGCGATTTTATTGTAGTTATTAACAATGTTAAAATAAAAGTTACAGGCCTACAACTTTAATGTCACAACATTTTTGTGAAACTGATATTTTCAATCCCGGAAGTAAATATCCCCATTAAGGGTTAAATTCTTGTCTATTTTTATATTAACATTTATATATATATATATATATATATATATATAATATATATAATACATACATTAATATACCCTGCAACATTTTTTCAACATTTTATAAATATTTACAATAGAATTGCTTTATTATTAATTAAACAACTGAAACCTTAATGTAAAGCAAAGAGGATACACAAAAATGAAAAATAAATGAATAAATAATAAAAATCAATAAGAAACTTTTTTACTGATCAATTATGTAATTAAAAAATACAAATTTGACCATTTACTAGAATATTTTAATAACAGGGTTGACTTTGGCGCCTTTTTTGGTGAGTAGTTTTTGGGTCACATTTTTTTTTCTATAACACTTGTAGGAAATTCAATCATAAGGATGGTTTCGACCTTTACTATGTGATACTAAATCTTTACCACAAAAATATTGATTATATATTGACACTTGATAATGACCTTTACAAGTCGAAACTTAAGTGGCTAATATATTGATTTTCAATAAATATTTTAGTAAATTGTTTAATTTTGCAGGGAATTGTTTCATATAAAACTTATTTAAATTATTTTTCTATACATTAAAAAAAAAGAAAATGAAAATCCAACCAATAGCAGTAGATATATAAAAAATATCCTTATCTCGTTACGCACAAGGAAATATTGGTGGATTTTTGCGGTCAAAGGGATTGAAGGAGAACTTTTAATAATAAAAAATTGGCTTGCTAATAGATTTTGTAAATATAAGGACCTTTTTGAGCCAGGTTGACTGGGCTATAATTCTTAAATTAGTTTTCCGCATTTATTATAGTATTTTTTCATATATTCTAAGTATTTTTTATTAACATTAATTTTATTGTATTATTAGAAAAATAACGTTTCCACATTTGTTATAGCATTTTTTACACATTTTTTATTAATTTCGTAAATATTTAATGTCAATACTACTTTTGCAACTTTTTACTATGTTATGTTTTCAGTATATTTGTATATTGTATATTTTATTGCATTTCCCATATTATTTTCAGCAAACCTTACATTTTTCAGGTTTCTTTACATTTTGTATTATTTTTAACACATTTTTCAAAAATTTTAAACGTTCTTTTTACATTACTCAATATTTTACAATAGTTGAAGCAACATTTGAACACTTTTTGAGCATTTTTTACGTTTTTTAATATTCCCATACCACTGTAACAAATGACAAAATGTTTTGACAATTTTTATAGTATTTCTATCCATGGTCGCCAGATTTTGACGTTACTATGGGCTATATGAAGAAACAAAATTATTATTCCGAAAATGGCCTCAAAAATAATATTCCGGGCAAAAAACAATCACAATATTCATATAACTATATTGATAGTATAACTGTATATAATATTGTTCAATCCATAAAAATATAGATTTATAAAAATATTAATAAATATAAATTAATAAGATTATACGGCTATATATCAATTTAGCATTGAATGATAGGACATTTGAAATGAAGATAAGTCTTGTGGAAAGATAAAAGATATGTTCTTTTGTGAGGTTTTAAAATGGTTTCATATATTACCTATCACATTCGAAAGGCACTCGATAAATATCAATCATGAAAAAAATGACAGAATGTTTCAATGTTAAAATGTTCCAATAAAGACGTGCATGTTGACTGAAGGATGTTGCATACCAGACAAAACCATTCAGTGTGCATCCTATTAGCATGCTTTTAAAAGTTCCTCGCTCAACTAAATGAAATTCTTTATACCTTTCGAAGCGTGAATTCGATTCGGTGCAAAAATTATCCAACAATTTTAATCTGTAGTTACTTTTATCTTGCTTAATTCGATTTTAAAAGGACCCTCTGTGCCTGTGCCAGTTACAACTAGCAACGGAAAAAGGTGGATAATTCAATGAAAAAAGTTTATTTTTAATGTTATCCACTTCATTTGCTCTGACGTAGAATCCATTAGTAATAAAATATTTTCAAATGTTTTCAAAACTACTATATTATTATGATTTGTGTAGTTTAGCAGTTAGCCAAACTTGCAATTTATGTTAGTTTATAATTTTATGTGCTAGAGCGCTTTCAATCGGATTAAATTAATTAAAAAATAACCAAAAAATAAACAATAAAGTGATTAATGATTAGCTAGCCTGCTACAGGACATTTAGGTATATACTTTACTCGTATAAGCAGTCAATCGTTAGTCTCGTCACAACATCAAGCACTAATTCCACTAAAAACTTATTAAATTAAACAATCAAATAATTTCATTATAATATTATAATACATTGAGTATTATAAAATTTTATCAATAATTTTATACGGTGGCTGTACATTCATATAACATCCCTTTTGTGTTATTTTTGTTTTTTTTTCAAGTTTGTTTACAGAATATGTATCTATATAGTTTCGATATCAGAGATTGACCACATTATTTAAATTTAAACTATGTTTGTTCTCTTACATGCACGTAACATCTAGACAGTACAAGGAACTTACATTTTTTTTTATAAAAAAAAATGTGTTTAATGCGGTTTTTTCCTTTTTCTCAACTTGAAAAAGTCGACATTCTAAGCCCGAATCTGAACCCGACCTCTAGACCAGTAATATTACTACAAGTTTCTTAAGTGTCTAAGATCTTGTTAAATTTAATTAAACATGATAGCGTCAAATAAAACAAATATTTTACCAAATTTGGTCTATCTTTGTATAAAGAAAGTAAACTGAGGTATGCATGCAATAGGTATGGTAAACAAAGTAATTAAATTTGATTATTATTGAAAATACAAATACAGGAAAAGCACGAAATCCTTGATTTAAAAAAATGTTAAATGAAAAAAAATTAAAATCCCTAACAGGGGTTGAGTAAATATTGCCTACCTCTGGTAAGACAACTTATGTTTGCGGTTTATATTTGATTGTCTTTGTTAGTCGTCCGTGTTTCAGTTGTCTGAGGTAGATTTTTTGTGTCTACAAGTTAATGTAGTCAACTATTTAGTGTAGGTTTACCAAGTCGTAAAAGTAATTACTCTTGCATATCTATCTTTGTTTAGCATCAGCTGCAAAAGTTTATTTTGATAAACTTAAAGTTTTTTAATGTGCTGCACCACACCAAACTAGCGCTGCATATATCATAATTGACCCTTGAAAATCGGGTGTTGGTTTGCTTAATTGAGTTTACTAGTTTTGCTCAGAAGGGAATAAAGTGCCCGCTGTATATCGTAACATTTGCATTTGCTTAATTGAGTTTACTAGTTTTGCTCAGAAGGGAATAAAGTGCCCGCTGTATATCGTAACATTTGCAATCTATGTGGTCTTTGATACTTTACGATGTTGGATACTTTACGATGTTGATCTGCGCTACCATATGATCAGTTTTAGCGGTGATAGGACTCTGGTATTTGTAAATTTCCGATAGTATCATTCGGCTTTCGAAATGTTTCATTAATACGCCAGCCTGCATTTGCACTTCTTTGCTTGATACAGCAGCGTTGTGTGAGTGTGCGTAGACTGTAGTATCCGCAGTCTTGTTTTGTATTAAATTTGGTGTGGATGTTCTTAATGTAGATGATAAAGAGTTTTTGTGCCAGAATGAGATCTCTGGGGCACCCTTTGTGGTTTTGATGTTTAATTGTTTACCTTAACGGAAAACGATCTTACAGACAGATATGAAAATATGAAGATGAACATAAAGTTGGTTAAATGAAATTATATGAATTTTATAGATAAGCCCAATTAGCCGGATTTTTTGATTGTCCAGTGCCAGTATTGTAGTAACGTTCTTCTTGTTGAAGTTGGCAAGAACATCATGTACAGGGATGCCAAATTTGGATGTTATATTGTAAGCTATTTTGGAAACCAGAACTGCTAGATAAATCATGATAAGGATGTCTTTGATCTAATTTTGCGAGATAAGTTTAATGGTAGTTAAAATTTTGTTCTAAAAATTAACCATTTTCTACTATGGCCTCTATTTGGTTTATTTTGTAAGTTATTAATAACATCTTATTGTCACATTTTACGTAGAATCCAGTGGCGTAGTCAGTATTTTTTGCTGACTTTTAATTTTGGAGAAATTTGATCAACTTCTTTTTTAAATGGAAACTATATAAATAAAATAAAGGTTTTGCCTGTATATTGCTTAAAATCATGAAATTTTTTTATCTGTCTCTCCTGAAAGTTTCCTGGGAAGTTGGCTCAGCTATTACTAATAATAGAGTTTTGAAATTTGTACAGTACTTATAGCTAACTTTGACTTAAAATGTAGGTTATCAATTATAATAATTGGAGGTTTAGATGCAATGTTCTAAAGGTTTGAGTAGTTTTAAAGAACAAGTAATTGCAATTTTGTTCAGCAGATGACGGTTGTGAATTAACAAAATATTATTTCTTATTAAATTAGGTACTATTTTATAAACATTTGATATAAATTTGTATTTTGTCACATAAACTTAATTATAGTAAAGATAGTTTTTCCATTAAATATCTGCAACTGCTCGTGAATATTTAGTCATACATTATACGCAGCAATAGCAAAACTTACTTTAACGCAGGTAGTATTGTGTTCGCTTCGTGTTCGAAAGGTTTATGGTTCAAATCTTTGACACAAAAACTTTTTAAAATTTATTGGCGATTGTATAAATAAATTTGATACTTAAAATAAAGGTACATTGCTTAAAATACTGCGTAATTTTATTTCAAGCACTATTTTATAATTATTTGATGTAAAGTTGTATTTTGTTACATAATCTTAACTATGGTAAAAATATGTTTTTCAATAAATATCTTGTCGTTTTTGCCGCATTTCATTCCTTACAACTTAAGGCCCGTTTAGGCAGCCTCTATATGGCAATAGATTTTTCTAAATAAATACACATATTAGAGGATTGCTAAGGTTCGAATCTTAGTGGTTACTTTGCCTGTATCTCGTAGGTACACATTAGCGTTCAAAAATGTCAAAAATACGTAATTTATTTAGTGCAAAGTGAGACTGACTCGCTGAGGTGTACAAAGAAATCTAGCGTCTGCAAGTAAAAATAAAAATTCTCGAAAGAGAGAGTATACAATAATGATAATTATTGAATTTATGAGTGAAACGATAAGTGGTGGGCTGATGAAAGGGAAGACTGGTGGGTGGATTGGTGTGCATTAAAGTGGGTAGGTCGGTCGTACAAGCCACGATGTTTAGACAACCGACTTTTTCAACTCTGGGCCTTACAATAATAATTATAAATGTTTACAAAAAACAAAATCAAATTTATTTAAATTCTCCCATCAATGTCGGCTGCATCAGCTAATATTTTTATAAAATTTTGAATTTTATCCTAATGCGCAATTTGTCTAATTGTTTGAAACTCAATTTTTTAATTTTCTTTACTAAGTGGAATGGATAAGGCTCTTAGACAAATTGCGACAAATAATGGCTTCACCACTAAAAGATTGACAGAATAATAAGTAGGAAGAAAACAAGACAAGCTTTCCAATCAATTTTTCCTTCAGAGACAGTTAAAGATTCCAAATTTATTAGCAATACATATTTCGGCCCAATCTCAGAAAAAATTGCAAACATTCTTAAAAAAGAAAAATTAAGAGTAGCTTTTAAATCAAATGCTAAATTAAGTACCGATTGTAATAGTGTGTACATAGGTCAGACTGGTCGGAATTTTAAACAACGGTTTAGTGAGCATGAACGGTCATACAAACTCGTAAAATTAAATTCAACCTTTTCAAATCATATACTTGAAGAAAATCACATATTTCCAAATTTAAAATATTTAGATATTTTGCACAACGCGAAGAAAAGTACGAAATTAGACCTTTTGGAATCCTTAGAAATTTTTAAATATAAAAAGAAAATCGATTCAAAACTTGTAAAAGGAACGGTCCATCTTGCGGTATTTCTGTTACATAATCGAACAAATTGAGCAATTTGTTCAAAAAACATGATTTCTGGTATATCATATATTGTAATTATTATTCAATAAGATGTTATTATTTTTTTATATTATAGACGTAACAAATGAATTTATTACGCGGCAGAAATACTGTTTTTAGATTTTATTAAATATTTTGTTAGTTATAGACTACAAAAATAACAGAAATAGGGTTATATCTGTCAAATTTTTAAATAGATAAAATAAAATTATTGACAAAAACGGGCATAGTGTTGCAATATAATACATTCTTCATTTATTTCTTAACATGAGTGTATTTTTGTTTTATTTTTTAATCATTTATTAAGTTCCATAGAATGGTTTTTAAAATACGCTATATATAAGCTTA